>JBAFWW010042609.1:25270-49405 GCA_036873685.1 Agapornis canus
CCTCCTTATGCTAAGCAAAGCCTAACTTATCTTTAAGTAATTAAAGGGCCATCACTGCTCAACCCAGGATGGTCCATCACACAAACATGTCATTTTTCTCTCTTAACTCAAAAGACGTCAGTAAAATAATCACAGCTAGCCACTTGCAAGTGGCTATTTATTAATATTTTTAGGGCAATTACCAGGAAAATGTCTATTTTAAGCTAGCATCTTTTACAAGATATGGCTTCATATTACAAAACACATAAATACTGAAGTCATAGATAGCCATAAACATGGGGAAATTGATTAAGAGTCTATTAAACATGCACTTTTATTACTCCCAAGACTTCAGTGCACGATATGAAGGCATCCCTATCTTCCTATAAAAACTTGGTTAGGGCTCACGCTTGCAATGGCTTCTCAGACCATTGCAATGTCATTAAGCACCATTACATCGTTATCATTTCTTTATTTTTCAGTTCTGTTCACATAAGACAAGGACCATTAGCCACAGCCAGAATTTATTTCTATAGAGGCAGCAACAAACGAAACATTCCAGCACAAGTCAGCAGAATACTTGCAGAGTGACAAGCAGTTATGTTTCCTCACCCACCACCACAGTCCTATACTAAGGTTTTTAAGTTATCATTACTTGCTTCTTGAAACTCTAACCAATTTCAAAAGAGTTCAAACAAAAAATAGAATCTCTCTCTAAAACCATGCCTATCTGTATCATAGGTTTTGTGGCCCCAATGAAAATAATGCTTAAACAATGCTTTAAATTATGGTTTTTCAAGGAATGTGTTATTTAAAACCACCAAGACAGTTATATTGTCATTTAATATAAAACAATTGATAATTATTTAATCATACTGGAACTTAGCACTAAAGATATCATACAGTAGTATGATATCTTTATCATACTATTGATAAAGATATTATTATAGATAAAGATATTATTATGATAGATATTATTATTAGATATTATATGATAAAGATATTATTATAGATAAATATATTATTATATATCTTCTAAATCCTTCTCATACTATAAAGATACTACTAATCCTAATCCTTCTGGTACTATAAAGATACTACTTACTTTTATCTTAAATGTATTAACATGAAAACGGTAACAGTCACACAGTAGCTGAAGATTTGTAACACCATGCTCTTAACCACCATGCAACTTGATAAAAAACCATAAAACATAGGCTATGAGCTATTGCTTTCCAAACTTATCCTTCCATACCTTTTCCCACAAATAACATAGTTTAATTTAAGGATGTATCAAAGGAGAAAATGCCTCCTGAAACTAAATGAGCATTGATAAAACATAATCTGAATTAGGATGCCCAGGATTTCCTCACATAAATAATTGGGCTTCAAACGTCCAAAACATTTAGCAAATTTTCCCTAGAGGAAGAATAAAATAAATAAATAAATAAATAAATAGAAAGAATCTTGGCAACTGAGCCTGGCACCATGTCATTCATCAGCTGTGTTACAGTGGTCACATGGCCCCAAACCCTAATGATGCCCTCAATGCAAATGATGCAGGTTTGCCTTAAAATAATGAGACAACATAAATCTGGGTGCACTTCCAGGGAATCAATTAGAGCTAAGCCAATGCTAAATATGACAGACTGTACACCGCTGACTTAAAAGGGGTTATTTTGTATG
Source organism: Agapornis canus (assembly GCA_036873685.1). Classification (NCBI taxonomy): domain Eukaryota; kingdom Metazoa; phylum Chordata; class Aves; order Psittaciformes; family Psittacidae; genus Agapornis; species Agapornis canus. The sequence goes on from JBAFWW010042609.1 coordinate 26,936, forward strand.
CAATAGCTGCTGATTTTCTGCTGACACTTTGCCAAGCAACCAACTTGGCAAAAAATTAAATGGTCTTTAATCACAATTTCAGTTAAATTACATTCTTCAGCAAAACATGCTCATGACAAACAATAAGCCGACAGACACTGGTCTCACAAATTCAAGGTTCAGCTACCCAAGCAGAGCCATTGGCAAACAAGTAAACTAATTTGAATTAAAAAAAAAAGAAAAAAAAGAAAAAAAACCAATAATGATCCATTTTCCTTGCCACATGCAGACAAAGTGACAGAGCTTTTCTAGAATGGGTCTTTCTCTTCTTCTAACCACAAATGTCAATAATGAGAATTTAACAGAGTGAATTTTTATAACAAAGTTGCATAAATTTGTATTATGAAGGAGAATGTTCAGTCAAAAATGCCCAACTAATTCTCTTTGCAAGCTTTTAGGTCTTAAGGCTCTATTAAAGGCAACAGTACAAGGATAGATCAGCAGAGATCAAAACAGCGATCCAACTTCATTATTTGAAGTAAAATAAATACTAAAAAGGGATGAAAAAAAAGCAGACAATTTGGCCCTGTACCAGTACAGGATACTAAAAAAGTATTTGCTTAATTTTGTAACTAGCTTAGTAGAGATCAACAGGATTGCACATGTACTTAAAGCTAAGTGTCTACTGAGCTGCTCTTCGATACTAGGTGCTGGTAAGCACATTCCAAAGGTCTTCTAAATTTAATGTTTGTTTCTATGATGAGTGACAACAGTTAGACTGAATATGTTAAAGCACAGAAAACCAAACACTTTCACTTCTCCAACTTTAAGAAACATTACAAGTAAAGTAGAAAGTTATCGCTTAACTTTCACATGTTAACCAGCAGATACAAGATCTCTGAAGTGTGATTAGACACCTGATAAGAAAACTATCTGCTCAAAGAAGTCCTATTCAAGGGACAGAGAATTAATTTTTGAACAGCAACACAGAATATCAGGTTTTTTGGTGGTTTTGGTTTTGTTTGTTGTTTTGGTGTTTTTTAAAGAAAGTTGTGTCATGCAGCTGGACACTTCACTTTGTTTCTCAGTCTACAGTTGCCAGACATCTTTTTGTTGCTCAAACGGTTAAGGCTTTATGAGATAAAATTGCCAAAATAATAGGCAGAAAAACATGCCTTAAATTTAAATTTTGGTGGCAGTAATGGAACTAAGGCAAAGCATTTCCGGCTGTACTGCTGTGAAAGCATGCTTCAGTAAGTTGCTGCATGTTGTTATTTGAGCTCTTTTAATAAATGTCATCAGTAGAGATACAAATGTGGCAAGTTATTTGATTTAAAATACTATTTCAGGTAATTTATTTTATTTGTTGTTATTGGCTTTTATCTATAACACTGACAGACAAAATAGTTATTTATATGATTTAGACACCAAGCCATCTCATTTTCTCACTACATGCTCCAAGAAAAGGCAAAGAATTACATGCAATGTTGAAAATTTATATTCAGCAGAGCCACTGTGCCACATCTCAATCTGTTGAGATGTATCATACAATTACCACTGTAGGCCACTTTAAAATTATCCTTTCTTTCATAATGCCATGTGGGGAGGGAGACATGCTGGTTTATTTTTAAGTTCTTGCACCTCCTTGCTCTAAAGCCCTTTGCTGAGTAGAAATATCTGTCAGTCTGCAGATTCCATTGTCATCTACTTTCAACATATTGATTTCTCAAAAGACATAAGTAAATTGATTTTTTATTTTTTAAGCTACCTTATGCTTTAACAGAGATGCTAAAATAACAGCAAAATAAGACACTTCCAAGGTACTATTTTATGTAAAACTCTCTACATGCTGCTGTTTCCTTTATGCTATCTAAACAGGCTTCTGTCTTTTCCACTAGCGTCTTAACGCATTAGACTAGACCCTTCTTCTGAATGTGTTACAGTAAAGTCAATGGAAACCAAAGGATCACCTTAGAGAAACAGACCTGTGAACCAGACTTTTAGTAGACTAGCTGATTTTTCCTAATATTAATGCAAGAATATTCATAGTCTGTTATATGTTCTCAAAATTTTCTCCCATTTTGATCTAACACACACAATCAGCTGGGCAATATCAAGTTGAGAACTTGAATAGGTGGCATTCACTCAGAAACTGAGGAGCATGTTTCTCATTCCACCCAGCTCAGTTTATGCCCCCTTAGCACACTCAGAATTAACAACCTCAACGTACAATTTTTAAGTGAAAAACTACTGTTGTAGAAAAGATAACGTTATAAAAATAACATAGATCAATACATTAGTCTATTTCTTTCAAGCAAATGCTGTGAATTTTTGAACTTTTGTGAGCAAACAGCAGAACAGTAAGGGGAAGTAAGTAGCTGAAAAGACCTTTTCATTTTTAGTTTCCTTTCAATGTCTGTTAATAAATGCATTGAGTTCAGGAGGTATAAATAGAAGAGAAATTGCATTCTTAAAAATATGTGTATATATATATTCTGAGTAAAATTTGACAGCAAGAGTAATCTTGAGAGACCACCACATTGCTAGACCAGCGCATTTTCTCATTCACATGAATAGATCTGTGACCCTATCACCAGAAACACATGAAAGATCACATTTAATTTTTGGCAGTACCTTCCATAGCAAGACATATTAACCCATCTCTGGATTATGAATTCAATAGAAGGAGTTTTGAAAATTGTCTAATACTATTAAGCAGTATTAGACATCCCTAAATGAAAGAGCTGATATAATACAACATGGGCACATGTATAAATCATATTCTGTGTTCAAAAGTTGACTTACTGCTAGTATTTCTAGGAAAATACAGCAGGGCACCAAGGGCCTCAATACTACTTAAGGAGTGAAGTGTTCAAGAGTTATTAGATTACCAAAAAAAATGTCATTTTAGGCAGCAGCTGCAATGCTGGAATGCATTCACCAACCCCTTTCACACAACATATTCAACCAATGGCAAGCTTACTTTCTGGCTTTGTTATCAACAGACTACTGCAGCAGATGTACTAATGGGAGCGCATGCTTCCATGAAAACTGGAGAGAAAAGCATGAGAATAAAAGAAAAATAAAGATAGGTAATCCACTTCCTAGTATTGAGAAGTTACCTGCTGCAAAACTGATATTCAAAATGTGGTTTCTATATTGAAGATAATAAATTATCAACATAGTTTTGTAATTGTGGGTTATTAAGAGATCACAGAATCACCAGGTTGGAAGGGACCTCTAAGATCTTCAAGTCCAACCCATGCCCTACACCTCAACTAAACCATGTCATCAAGTTCTATATCCAGTCTCTTTTTAAACACACCCAGGGATGGTGACTCCACCACCTCTCTGGGCAGACTGTTCCAATAGTTTATTATTCTTTCTGTGAAAACCTTCTTCCTAGATCAATATGTAGAGTACAACTTGCTATCAGCACAACTGTTTATCTCTTCAGTTACAGAAGACTGTTAGGTGGTATTGAATCAAATATGTAATTTACAATTCAGCAGACATCTATGGCAATCTAAGTCCAGAACAATAGATTGTAGTGCCAGGAATTCATCAACAACTGTCGACACTTTCTCATTTACTGTTTACATTGATCTGGAATTCACAAAGTCTTAAAGACACTTTTAACTAGTGATCGCAATCTTTGATCTCCAGAAGATTACTATGGCATGTTTAGAAATAAGGTTCATAAGAATCCTTACTCTCTTGACAGAGAAATTAAGTTATTATAGTACGTATTTAAAAAAAAAAAAGCTAAAGTTTCAATAAAATAGATTGATCCTCCAAGTAATCACCATCCATATTCAGAAGAGCATGAAAGGCTTTTTCCTGAAGATGAAAGAAAGTTCAATGAACGCATTTGCAGCCTGACATACATATTCATTTCAGCATACTGCACCATGAATTTTTCTTTTATAATCTCTACTAAGATCATTTGTCACTCATTTAGGTATCAAACCTTCTGAAAATGACAAATCCTTTCTTCTACGCTTCTAAGTATATTGAAGGTATTAAAAAAAAACCCTTGAAGAATTCAACCAGAAAGGTAATGCTATCCAGCAGCAAGCTTTGTTAGAAGACTGCTCATTTTTAAGGGAAAAATAATATTTACAACACTATGAGAATGTCTCCATTAGCAATACTCATCTGGTCATCACAGCATTAGTTTGGATAATACAAGATTGCTAAAGACTAGAAAATCGAGTTGCTCACTACACTGTTCTCTACACAACCCAGACTAGAAAATCACTGCATCTCTAAACCAACAGTAAGAAGAGGAGCTGGTGCAAACATTTGTTATGCCACAGGCAGTTGCCTAGCACCATGTGCAGAGGAAATCTACCTTCACAATCAGATCTTTGGGGCTCAGCGAGTCCTGCAGCATTTTTCGCTGTAAAACTACCAGAAGAGCTCCATAGCAAAGAACACCTTTCTGCTTTTATAAGAACAAATATGCCTCCTTCCCCCAGAGATAAAAGTGAAACCTCCAGGCACAGAGAAGGAAAAAGAAATTAAAAAAACTTCCATACCTTTCTTCCTCATATACAGTTACCAATAGCACCTGACAGTCTCCCTTTTGTCAGGAGCACTCATTAGTTTCACCTGAAGGCCATTTCTGTCCCACCAGAGCACTGAGTTATTCATTGCTGGGTGAAACAGGTTATTTGCTTGAAACTAGGATGAAGTCTATTTCTTTCTTGCTAAGTTCAGTGTATAAATATATTCTATCAAACGTAGGCACTTAAGCTTTGAGACTGAGTGCATGCAGCTCATAAGATAATTTTTGAAGGAGGAGAAGGTGGGTTCCTCATTATTAAAATACAAGCATTGATAAGTGTGTAGTGCAAGCTCTCAGGAAGCTCTTTCTCCTACTTGGTTCTCTTTGTATCATCAAAGCATATGACCATTGGATGGTATTTAATGTTACTGAGCTGGGATATATCACCTGCTGTCACAAACAGCATTTCTTTCAACAACAGCCTTTTTTTTTTTTCCATACCAAAGTACACAAGGTCAGTCCCTCAGTCTCCTTTCAGCATTATTCATTAGACTTAAAATGAAAAACTCATATGATAGCCTCCAAGATCTTTCTCCTTTACACATTTGCTATATTTTTTCCTTTTTTCCAGGAGTTACAGTACCCAACCAAATATTCTTTTTCCTCCAGCTGTTGTCATTAAACTCTACATCTTAGTCCCTGAATGCAGCAAAGCTTTAAGCATCCACTTTAGGCAAACAATGGAATCAATGAAGTATTACAGCATTGCTAACCAGTCTACCATAGGAGTAAGTATCCCATAATGTGCTCCAGAAAAACAAAAGCTCACCCACAACTGCCATGATTTCATCTGAAAGAAACTGGGAAATATGAGATTTAACCTTGAAGCATACAGTACATTCAGTATTCATTACAATGACGTCCATTGATTTCAGAGTAATGTACCAGGTGTACTTTTAAAATCAACAGGAAAAAATACATACATGACCTTTTGTTCAAAGTCCTAAAATTAACATTACTCTGTTTTTCAACTGTACAACCCTAATGCTGATGCAAAAGTTTAAGGCAACTGCTTTTTCCCCCCTTCTTAGGGCAAGCAACACTACACATTTTAGAGTCAAAGGCCCCACAGTCAGTTGTATGAATCTTTCAAACACATGTATCTAGAGACTGTCATTTTAACCACTTCCTCAAGGCTTTTTATAGCCCAGCCAACACAATCCAAGATAACTGAGCCCTCACTCTTCTAAGGAAACACCATCTCTTGAGTATGAGGGCAGCTCTCTTGTTCAATTTATAAGTATACAATGCCCAAGAGAACTGATAAACTCTGAACAGATAATTAAATTGCACCCAACATTGAAAATATTAGTACAGATGCTTCTGCTAGAGTAAGCAGACATTCTGCAACCCATTCCACTACTATCCTTAGGAACATCTCCAAATAAAATCAGTAAAACAATCCACTCTGAAAACAGTGAATTGACATGGAAAAGTTCAAAGAAAGCTACATTCCTTCTTGCATTTTGCTTTCTCTCACTCTCTACCAACATTTTATATGATCTTGAGGAGGGTCTCCAGAACCCTATTCAACAGAACTCTGTGGATTGAATCCATTACATGTTGTGCAGGACTTCTTTCACAGAGGTGAGGCCTGAAAATTGAGGCACTTACAGCTAGCTTTCCAAAGAGCTCCCTGCAGAGCAACTCCTGCAGACACCCACGAGCCCTTATAGAAGGTTACTCTAATTAAGAGCTTAAAAACATGGTCAGGTACCTAACCTGAGCTCTGCTTTGAAAAATATCATCCCCCTAAGAGCTTGGTTTGGCAACCTGCTCAGAGACATTTGCTTTAAAACTGCCCTTAAAAAACACACTTAGCCTCTCTTGCAGTGGGAAAGAGGTCACTAAGAAGGATTGTTATCAGTCATTCTCTTCCATGAGACACTGCCAAAATCACTAATGCTATTCATTTGCTCACAGATTTCATACTTCTTATAGAACTTTAAGATTTTTATACTTCAGTACAGCTAGTAAAGAGATTACTTTGCCTGAGATCAGTGTAATTACAGAGAACATTGCAGATTTGGTACCCTTTTCTTTCCTGTTAAATCCTGTTGTTTTCTTCAAGTTGGATGATCGTGATTCGGCAACCTAATATTGACAAAACCCACCTTTACACTGGTCTGGTAGAGCTCCTACAACTGGGCACTTACTAGCTTGCTGAGCTTGTGCACTCCAACAATTACTACTTCTGTAGGCTATGGCACCAGTTCTTTACTCAGCCAACCCAGTATTCTTCTTGTGCACAAGCCATCTCTGCGTGCCATCTGTTTGTGTTAATGGAGTATTTCAGCACAACTCCCTAACACTGCATGTTCAGGCCTGGTTTTCAGGACTCATCAACAAGGACATCCCCTTCTGATGCTGTAATCTGGTTTATCAATTAATCATTTCAAAGACATATGATAGCTGAATCAAACAGTACACAAACTTTGTAAAGATTTACAAAAAAATAACCACACCATGCTTTAAATACTGCAAGAGAAAGATGCAAGCAAGCAAAGCAATAAAACACCTGCACAAATCCCTTATTTAATATATACTGGTAACTAATGTGAAAAATCTAAAAGTAACCATCTCCAGAAGGCTACCTAACTTCCAGTAAAATTAACATGATTTAGGTGCATAAGTGATTTTGAGAAGCCAAACTTACTATAAGCATCTAAGTAATTTTTTTCAAAGTGGCTTTAAGTCACTTATAAAAACAGGACTTAGGTACATAATTATTATTACTGAGTGTTATGTGTAGTGAAACTTGTAAGAGAAATCAAACCTACAAAAGCAGTTTAGGCATCTGATTCCTACTGACTCAGTTATTGTTCAGAGCCTATATGATTTAGTGCATGAGAATCTAAGCACATTTTAAATACATGCTTTTTGAGAAATTATGAAGCAGAAATTTGCCATTTTAGAAGCTTGGAGTTCATTAGAATAAATTATATCTGAGAGCCTTGATGCAACAGGAAATGCCTCATTTTTTTTCAAGGCAGTGCAGACCCAGCTTTGGGTGTCACAAAAAAGGTGGAAGCAAGATTGTGATTTATCTCATTAAACATTTTACCCTATGTTTTTTGTCTGGAGCTTTTGCAGCTCAAGACACTGTTATATTGATAGCCTGAATGTGTAAAACATACCTGTTAGACTAATAGCCAAGAAAACTGTTTTAAAATCTTAAAAACTCACCTTCACCATTTTATGAAATTGAAAGTCAGAGCATTATCTGCAATCTGGAAATTGTTTCAGAAATATTTAAGATTACTGGAAATGAATTTGAAAGGTATAAGAATTACAAATCTTTCTAAAGAATACATGAAGATGAAAATTGTTGCAACAAGGTAGCATTTTCATCAGAAAGTTGTATTTAATGGGCACAAGTCTGAAATATTGAAATCATATGACATATCCTACTTTCATATTATTTTATAGCACCAGACCTAATCACTTCCCTTGACTTGATGAATCTTACAGAATTACTGTCAAGCTATATTTGGCTGAGAGATCTGTTTATATGAAGCTGATTCGTAGTTTTGTAGCTAAGTAAAAAGATAAATCCATCTGCTGTCTTTCATCTCACCTTTTATGAAAGCCTGCAAGATGAAGCCTGTAGCAACTTTTTTTCAGTCTTTATTTGGCTGTTCCATTTTCAAATATCAAACAAAGCTTTTTCAGCACAGCCCACTGAAGCTTCTCTCAACTGATGTTATAAAACATAACTAATTCTTAGCTCTAATACCTACACATGCAAGATGGTCACATATTCAAATGCTCATCAGCCTCCTGCTTTGAACAAAGGTTGTGGTGCAAGAAATGTCATGAGCAGGTTTTTAGCATATTGAGTGAGTAACTTTGACTTCATTCCAAAGAGCCTATTTCTTAGAGCCAAGGAAGAAAGGCAGAGATTTCACTTCCTTACACTTAATATTTTGAGTTCATTTAATATTTGGGGGCCTGGCTTTCTCTGTTGACATATTATTTAAATTCTAGATTGGCAAAGCCTTCAAAAGTTAAAGTTAAGCATGTTCCATGGCAAGCAGTACCTGTGGTCTTTTCATACAGCATGAAGCCACCTGTGGGAAAACGAAAAGGGGTTCTAATGAGATGCCTAAAGCCATTACCCTCTTCAGCAGTTTATAGCTTCTTAAAAATCAGTCTCAGATTAAGGACTGAAATAAAACTCAACCTGAAATGTTCATCTGATTAGAAGACAATATATTTGCCTAGCACAGGAATAGGCACACTGAAGCTGCTCAGAAGCGTAGTAGTGACCCATCTTGGCTAACTACTTGGTTGCTCTATTTTCCAAGAGTCCTGCCAGCATTTACGTATCACAAAATGACATAATCGCTCATGGATGCTCCATCTTCCCATGACAATCATCCAGTGCCACCTGTGCTAACAATGTGCTAACATTGCTAACCAGGAATTCCGCTTTCACTGCTCTTGAAGTAGATGCTAGCACAGACACAGTGACAGAGTTTTTGGTGAAATTTTGGGTTATATGACAGAATAAAATTTACTGTAACATCTGGCAATAGGCTGCAGTTTAGAGTTTATGTTTTAGTCAGAGAAGTACAGAAGGCTTGGCATGGAGCCATAAGTTCATAACAATCCCAAATAGTGTCACTAAATACTAAATTTTGGAGTTAAAAACTGCACATTTTGCATGATAAAATGAAAGATCGCTCCAGTGAAGCATTGGTCATTACCTGTTGACATTTAATTTAACAGAACATTGAGAACAAGAAAGCTTATAACAGCAGACATTGATATTGAAGAGAATATGAAAAATTATTCAGAAAAAAATGCAGTCAAATGGAGTTATGGTGACCTCAGCACAAAGAAATGACACAGCATACAACTACAATGGCAGTCAGTAGCACGTATTACAAGGGATATATCACCAGGGCTACTTCACTACATTCACAGCTTTGTGACCCTACATACATGCTCTCTAGGAAGGAACAGGCAACCTCTTCTGCCTCCAGAGGTAGAGAGTCACTGTTCTGCTCAAAGAAGCCCCAGACAGGCAACATTCCAAGGTGATTTGGAACAGAATAGTTGACTTCAATCCCCTTGTCTTCTGGAGGCAGTTGAGTAAGACATAATACTGTTGCAGTAAAAAGACTAGTGTAGTGCTCTCTGACAACAATGTAAATCTCCAGTGGCATATGATACCTGGATCTCCCAGTGACCTTAGAAATGAAAGTACAAGTGTTTGCGTCAGTCTGATTAAAGCATACACATACTAGGCCATATACACCTTATCAGTTTGTGTTAATTAACATTAACTTGGAAGTGAGGTATAGAAAGAACCATGCTCTAACACTGATGACCATCTTACAAAATGCGCAAGTAACTAAAATATAGATAATGAATGAAACATATGTTTGCCAAAGCCAAGGGCGATGGGTTAAAATTACAGAGGAGACTCAAAATTCGCAGTTTATTCTCTCAGTTCTCTGAATGGACAGGGGTTGATGTAGCAGTTCTTTCCCTGAATATCCTTAGAGTATTTCTTCTTCTGTTTATCACTCATAAAATATTCAGCAAAAGCACAGTGCCACCTGACGAAAGGGAAACCATGCTAGTTCTTTCTCATGGAACCCCCTACTATAAAATTTAAGAAGCAGCAAGTTTTACTCAGAGGGGAGGGGGCAAAGAGGAAGTCTCTTGTGATGACCCTAAAATACCACAGAAACATCTTTTAGAGAACCCGGAGACTGTGCATTCGCAGACCATTCCTAAGATGTTCCTTTGTTCATAGCTTCTAGTTTGTTACAGGGTGTACACCACTTGGGAGTGGAACAGAAGATACGTGCTTAAAGTACTTCCAAAGGCAGCAACCAGATCGTTACCATGGGGGAATGTTAAGCTGACATTTCAGCTTTCTTGTTGGTAAAGCAACCTGCAGATAAATAAAAGCCTCTATTTAAAATCTAGGTGTTGAGCTTTATCATTCTTAAGGACTCGCATCTCTGACAATTTTCAAGCCTTTCATCATGAACAGTCTCTTCTGAGACTTTTGTAATTTGTAAGAACAATGGGACTGTCACTGACAAGTTACAATCACTGAGAATTTAGGAACTCTTTTCCTCGAGCACAAAAAGGATGATCGAAAACCTTTCACATTTCAAAAGAACAAAAATGGAAATAATTCCTCCCACTCCTCTTCGGCAGAACTTTCACAGAGCACAATCTCTAAACAAAAAATTTCTGTATAGTTCCTCAGGATAATGACACAGATACATTATAACCAGACAGATGACTGAAGCACTTAGTATAAAAAAGGTAACCAGAAGACTGTATGGGCTTTTCCCTTGACCTCTAGTAAACTGAGGAGCATCTCAAGTGGATACATTACCTCCAAGATATTTGCTCCCATTATTCTCCATTCTGCATTAGCAATAGTAGCTGAAATAATCAATTATTGACAAAGATCAATGGAGATACAGATTACAGTATGCAGGAAGACCATGGTGAATACTCCAAAGACTGAAACCACATCATCTGTGAATCTAGAACTGTATCACAATACACATGCCTGTCCATGGGCTGCAAAAGCACTGTTTATCTCCTGTTGATCTCCTGTTGGCAAATTGTATTTGCTATTCTAGTCTCTTTCCTAAAACAAAACCAGGTATCTTATGCTCCATTATGCAGTATACATCAGCATTTTTTTCACTTATCACAGAATCATAGGATGGCTTGGGCTGAAAAGGACCTTATAAAGATCACCTAGTTCCAATACCCCTGCCATTGGCAGAGAACTTTCCACTAGACCAGGTTGCTCAAAGCCCATCCACCTTGGCCTTGGACATACTAGCTCAGCAGATTGGGCTTTGCATGTGATGCTCCCATTTGATTCTTCCTTTGTCTGTATGCCACAGTTCATATGCAACCTAATTACGAACAACATTGACTTGTGTTCATTCCTTGGTCTGCCAGGTGACAGGTTTATTGGCCGTGTTAGTGATGCCACAGATTTTCTTTGAATTTCAGTCATCTGGAGTGGCATTTGGAAAGGGCATTTTCTACCTAAAATCAATAGCTTCTCTAGCTGCTGTAATATTTCTTCTTACTAGAAATATTACTCAGAATATAAAAGCAATTGATTGTAGGCAGAAAATATACTTGCCAATTACTGATGGAGAGGGAAAGAATAAAAAGTGCCCTCTAGCTTAAGTAGTTCCAGCTGGTGACACACCAGTACTAATCAGCACATGTGTTTCAGAGGCACCAGAGCAAATGCCTGGTTTTAATTCTTACAAGTTGAAACTCAGAGTGTGGTTTATTCCAGTGAAAACGTGAACACAGATTTCTAATGCTGGATTTGTTAGAGTTCTACTTTAACAGTAACTAAAGCAAAATAACCTCTCATTGAATTAAGGTGGTGAAAATGCAAGTTAGGCAAGCTTTCCAGTAACCTTAACAGAATTTGAACACATGAACAGATCAGTGGAGCATATTTAAAATATTGGAAATTTGTCCTTTTTTTCTTTGCACTGATGTTACAGTAAATAATAAGTTGTGTACTTGATTGTGACAGGTTGTAATTACCTAAGAAGTGTGATACTAATTATTATATAGTAGAATATCAGCATAGCTTTGGTGTGGCACACTGCCAGAAAAATTTCCAGTTCTACAGCACAGCCTGACAGCCACAGCTTTGAAAGTGGAACAGACACACAATTTGCCTCAATTCATACTTTATGTTTTACACAGCTGCACCTAGAAAATTGCTCCAAACAACAGTCCCTGTTTGTCCTCTCACCTCCAAATCTGCTGCAACCTCTTCAGTGCTCATTTTCTTCATTATAACTGGTTGCAAGGAAGTCCTGCAGATTTACGTAAGGCCTCCAGTCGAATGCTGTTCATTCTCATGCTCCCCAGCCATGTGTAGGGTGTGCATCAGATAACAGTAAAGCTGGAAGAAGGCACAAAAAGGGGTTAAGTAGTTTCAACAACCTTGACATACGCAACAGCCAAATGGCCAAATCCTTGAAGAAATTGGTTTGAGCAACAGTCTTCCCAGATTATGATATCTCACTTGTTTGATGTCTACATATCAAAAGAATTTTTGTAAGAGTTATTTTAAAGCTCATATTTTCACATATACCCCAGTGAGGTAGAAGTACAAGTTCTAGTGGTACTGGATTAGAGTACTTAAGCTTTCTGAAAGGACTGAAATAAGCACTTGTTATTACAAAATCAGTTTTGATTGTTGCTTTCTATGCAATTTTCAGAGAAAAATGCAAGTATCCTTTTCTGGGCAGGTGAGGCCATTAGACCATTCTATACAGGGAATTCTGGATTCATCATTCAGAAACACTACTTTAAACACATTTCTTTAAGACATGAAATTCAGATACCAGTGCAAACCTAATTAAAGTATGAATCTTTTGGTTTTGACATATGTCATATAAACCTTTTCATTAGAAGAAAGTCTCTGCTTTTGTAGGTGTCCCAACAGCATCTGTATGTTAAATCACATTATAATAAATATAGCAATTTCAGAAATTATATCCTTCAGTTTAGTTTTATAAGTATCTAACACAAACCCTTTGATAAATTTGAGTCATCTTTGATATATGCTGAGTCCTAGAACAAAATTCCAAGTCTCTTCTGTATAGGTTATTTCCTTCTGAATTTCTACATGCCAACACTTTATGTACATCCCAGACATTTACTCAAATTGAGTCTCAAAAAGTGCTTTAGTGTGTTTTAAGTATGAGCAAAAAGATCCTGAAAAACTATTTTATTCAGGAACTACTGTAAACCAGGGATAAAAGATGGTATGATTTGTTAAAGAACAAAAAAGCAAACCAAAACCAAAAAAAAAATAAACCCAGAAAATGCTTTGGCCAGCTTCTCTTCACAATTAATTCCCTTTTCCTTGCTCTGACATTCTTGCCCTGACATTATAGTCATTGGAGCAGGCAAAGCTTTCAATTAGCACACTCTAGGTTATTTACATTTTAAGAGGATGTTTTGGAACATGGTCAATTCCAAGCAAGCATTACATAAGATTGAATGCCATACACTGGGCAGTACTGAACTCCACTTTTACATGCTGGTCCAACAAAGGATATGTTGACAAATATGTCAATAGAGAATACACTGACAAGTTATGTCAACAAAGAATATGCTAACAAAGAGCCTACAGCTTCATACTTCCAAAACATTTTCTCCTGTCTATCAGGGAAAGTTTTTCACCCTCCACATGGCTTGCTAATACAACAAAGAAACAAGGAAAACCAAAAATCAAAAAAAGAAAAGAAAAAACCCAAAAAAACAAAAAGCAAACAGCCCAAAACAACCAAAAAACAAATTCACAGAACCGTGCTCAAACCACAAAGTTTTCTTTTCAAAATTACATAGATATATTCAACTATTACTGTGATAGGTAGATAAACTAATAGACCTCAAAATGACAAACTTTTGGGACATGTTTTTGGTTCAGGATGATTTTTAGTATGATTAAGCTTGAAATACTGAGACTTCACTGGGAAATTTAATGGTGCTTCAGTTTGGCTGTTAAACAAGTTAAATGACATCATGCTGCTCACATTCAACTGACCACTAAGGATGGTAATGAGTTGTGTCCAAAATCCACCACCAGCTCACAGATAAATCTGCTGGTGTCTAATTTTTTTTTAAGTAGGATGAAAAGAACTTATCCATTCTGCATCTTAACTGGTTTCGTGTAACAATAATCAATCCTAAATACATCTAAATATTGAAATTTATCCTACTACATACCAGACTTGTAACAGAAGAAAGAGCTAGGAAGAACATACAAATAGATTCATTTTGGCAGATGGAAAATGAAGAGAACATTGTCATGAAAAGGCTCGATCAGTCACTTGATGCTTCACCAAGTTTTAGGTAGGGCTCTTTTACTCATATGGCAACCTTCCAAAACTTGGTTTGCCCAAAATTCATTTCACATCAGTTTAGTCTGTTGCCCAAAAAAGAATTTAATAAACCTTGTCAAAGTGAAGAATTAAATGGACTGACACCTTAGGCATTCCTTGTATCTCAGTCTCTTTTTGTTAGTAATCCCACTTATCTACTGTGCAGTGCATAACCACTGTGCAACTAGGTAGGTAAGTGCTATGATCAGCAGCTTTGCACTTGATCCAGTTTGAATTTATCATTCTATTGTTGTTGAAGAGCCACCATCGTTTCTGCTCAGCCCAATGCAAAATATGTGTTGTTCTTCCTGCTCTGATACACTTTTGTTCTTCTGATTCCCAGACAGACTCAGAGTGTAAGCAGAAAAACCACCTGTTCCACAATATTATTTTTCTTGAGTAATGTGAAACAGGAATTGTGGGTAACCCCTGAATAATTTCTCTTCCAAAATGTCAAGAATCAAATGCGTACATAATTTGGGGTATTCACGGAAACCCAGCTGATCTTGCACAAGCTCAACATATAAAAAAGGTGAGGATCATCCTCAGGAACAATACTTGTGCTGCTAGTTAGGATTTCTTCTGACACATCACTTACTCAGAAGAATTTTCCATGCTGTCATCACCCTAAAGATTCTTTTCATGGTTTCAGTAGCAGTGGCATCTGCAGAAGAGAGCTCTAGCCACTAGAAGCTCATTAAAACATACTTGAGATTGACAATAAGTTGAAAACATCTGCCAGACTTGGCCAAGATTTCAATCAAGTGTGATGTTGCCGTGTTACTCTGCTACATTGACTTAATAAATGACTTGGCTACTGTCAATGCAGGGGAAGTTGGGTTCTAATTACTAGCCTGATTTTTTTTTCTGTATCTGAAATGTACTTTTACTTAAAGGGTCATACACAACGTGACATGCATTAAAATTAATTTGCTGAATATAGAAGCTGAGGTAAAGTAATGCAGATTTGTTTTTTAACATGCTGTATTAGGCATCAGCTAATATCTAACATGGCATACATGCAGTCTCCAACAGAAAGTAAATCATACACTTCTCCCAAACAGCTTAAGGGTAAACAAGTGACTACCTGATACTTTCAGACTCTTTTTATTTAATTAAGCACAAGTCCCAAACAACTCTGAGCAACAAGCTTCAAAGAACCTAGTGTCATTTTTAAAATAGAAACTCCAGGAAAACCACTGAGTTACACAAGTTGTTTTTCAAAGAAGTTAATAAAAAAATAATAAAATAAGTGTATAACTAACTGAAAACAATGCAAAAAAAAAAATTAAAAAAAAATCAAAGCAAATGAATTACTGTTTCAAATGGAATGGAAAAGAAGTAGCACACAGTTAATTCTTACCTTCAGAAAGGCAATTGAAGGGAATCCAGTCTGGGGACCGATGGGCTTCCTCCTTTCACTTTACTTTTTTCAGTACCTCTTTCATCCAAAGATGTTACAGGTATTTCTTGAGCTCTCACTTCTCGGGAATGGTCCCATAAACAGGATACTTTAAGAAAACAAAATCTTACAAAAACTAAGGCCCTCCACAAAATCAGTTAATTGAACCCTAGAAAGCTCTTACAGCACAACTTGGGTTATATAAAACTGTTATATTTGATGAGTATGCTTTATGGTGCAGGGAGAGCATGTTAGTGTAATCTTAATATTGCTATAAAACTGTGTCAATTTCATTTTACTATTCTGATGTGTAAAACATTCTGGTAGTTATTTTACTATAGGGTTTATTTCATGAAAATTGATTTCCAATAAGCAGATTTATTTAATTTGGTACAATTTAAGGGGGGTTCTTCAAATGTAAAATAAAAGAGCAAGTGTAAAAAGTAGTTAGACTCAGTAAGTGTTTAGGAAAGCTTCTGCTTCCACTAAAT
Source organism: Agapornis canus (assembly GCA_036873685.1). Lineage (NCBI taxonomy): Eukaryota > Metazoa > Chordata > Aves > Psittaciformes > Psittacidae > Agapornis > Agapornis canus. The sequence goes on from JBAFWW010042609.1 coordinate 43,295, forward strand.
CTACTGTAAAGATTTGACTGAAACCACCAGGACATATGAAGCACAATGAGAAGTGCTTTGAAATATCCTCCCCAGGCGGCATGCAGATATATGGGACCTTTAATTCAGGGCTGCATGTGTGTGGCTAGAAAGAAAGAAAAGTTAACATACAGTTCTTGTTCTTTAAGGGCCAACCTGTCTTTCCCTCTTGCATGCACTTCCATGTTCAGATTATCTGTGCACCAAAACTGCAGCTCCAAAAAGTGCTTCTTTTGGTTGGTTGGCTTCTGCTGGCTGGTTTTTTTCTGAAACCACTCCAGTTCTCTGAAACTATGGATATTACCTGAAGAAACAACAAAGATTGCATTAGCCATTATTTTTATGTGGCTTATTCCCAATTTGTATAAAGATCATGTAGATTACAGAAATGAAAATGTTAAGATTTGCCTGATGTAAAACTTCAGATATATTAACAGGGAAACTGTTTTCCTCTGCTTGCTATCCAGAAGAAGCTTTAAGAAAGATGAAAAATGATAATCTTTGGGTTATTGGCTGTGGCCAAATCAAGAGATCCTTTACCAACATTGTACTTTGAAACGACACAGAAGTAGGAAAAAAAAAAAAACAAACCAAAACAAAACAAAAAAAAACCCACGAACTAAAAGCAAAAAAAGAAAAAAGGGAAAAGGAAAATAAGAAAACCAGATTTTTCTTCAAAAGATGTAATGCATTGTGCTGTGTTTTGTTTTACAGTATGGTCCCTCTTCAAGAAACTGGAGAAAGTGGCTGAATGTCTTTTTGCAGCTGTATTCTTTCTAAAACCAAAATTCTTTATGCAGTCAGTATGTGCCTTTTCTAATAATTTTTCACTTCAGAGGAGCACCTCTATTTACACTAAGATATTACAACTATGTAAAATCTTAACTGAAAATACAAATAATGTAATACAAATAATATACACACCTATTCTTCACATACACATTGAACGTTTTAACTAATCTTTTGAAATACCTAGTATTATTGCAATGATCTCTTTTTAATTTGGCTTCATCACCACAATAGATGCACTCGCAACATGCTACCCTGACAAAGCAAGGGGCTCTGCTCTAGAAATTTGATGTTTTTTCTTCACATCTAAAACTAGATGCAAAACTGCAGGTCGTTTAGGTTTTGGGTTTGATTTTTTTTTGGGGGGGGGGAGGTGCAGGGTTGGGAGGTAAGGGTCAAGGGCCAAGTTCAGACTATAGTAATACAGTATGTTTAAACTAAGGGCTGCTCATCCCATACTCTTATTCTGTAAGCAAACCAGGAAATCAGAGGATTGCACACAGAGTAAGGTGAAACCCAGCTGAGGAAAAGATGACAAAAATCTAATCTTCATAAAGCTGTAACAGAGTTCTTTGAGGCTTTTTAGTCCCTAGGATTTAATAATAATATCCATTGACAGCTTAGACATTGAAGTCCTTGGTGGTGTACTATGCTCTTTAACAGTCATCCAGAGAATACGTCTGTTTCTGCCAATTCCTAAATGCAAATTTGTTTCAGACAAGGCATGAATAACCCACTCATTCATCCTCAAGTACAATCAGATGAAAATGCAACCAGCCCTATGTTATTATTTGCCATGGATCTGAAATATCTACTTTCATTTCTATTTCTTTTCAGAAGAGGGACAGACAAGATGATTAAATAGGCAATGTAAATCCAAGATTAAGGTCAGGAAACATAACTTCATCACAAAACATTCTCTCTAAGCCTCCTGTGAACCTGCATCGTCTCATGGTCTCTAACATGTTATTGACATCCACTTCTCAAAATACTGCCACTTAAAACCACAGGCTAGTTTGCAATTGCTAGCTGATCTCCTGTCCTTCTCCTATAAATAGAAGAGAACTGAGAGGCTAAAATAGAACAGAAAGCCATTCTTGCATCTCCAGCCTCCAGGCTACGAGAGACAATCAATGGCATGCTTCTCTTATGATGAACATTCACTAAACCTTTTGTTGAGCTAGTTTCTATAATTCACTTATCTGTACAAAGTAGTTTTGCAATTAAATACTACACTTTAGTCTGTTTTCTTAAGAACACTGTATCAATGCTTGGAAATGTATTTGCTGTGTACATTTGGCATATGGTAGAATGCAGCTGTGCTGTAAATCTGCAGCCTCACTAATTAAATGTGCTATACATTACTACTTACAATGTTTGAGATTTTCATCATAATTTTGACTAAGGTTAACATCATTATGTAATTTTATATTATTGTTATTAAATACTTAAAGAGAGAAAAATTAAAAGCCTTGGATTAGCCATGTCAAAAAGGCAACATCCTTGAGCTAACAGCATCCTTTTTATTTTTTTAGAATTCATCCTATCTTCCTTTTGTTACATCACACCTTGACTTGTACTGGCAAAATACACAGCTCTGAGAAATTACACCATCTTCTATCACTTAGCAATAACTTCTCTGGAAAAAATAAGTGATCTTAGCAGGTACAGAAGCTATCTTGTTCTTTAGGTATTTAAACCTAAGTAAAAACAAGAACAACAAAAACCAGCACAATGTATAATTTTTAGAAAGAAAAAGATACAGGAACATTCAAAAAGAAAAAAACCTGCAAAAGAAGTCCATTATTTCACAACATATGTGAAATTTTAATGAATCTAATATACATTGCTGTATCACCTCAAAAACTTAGATGAGATTCTCAAATTATGTCTATACAGGATGAATACACTCTAAATGCATACAGCCCTCCCAGTCTAATGGCTACCAAGTTTTACAAACTAAAATCTATAGAACACATTTTGTTTTCTCTGGGATGAATTTTACTCATTAATAACAAAATCTCACAGATACCATCACTTGAAAATCATCTTTTTCACTTGTTTTAACCTCAAAAATAAAAGACTTTGCTTTTGGAAATTTAAGCCTTTCTGCATGGCCTGTTTGTGCTTCAACACCATTTACCACTGCTGTGTAACTAGCACCTGTAGTCTCATTCAGAAGTAAATTCAGCATCCCACAGCATTCCTCAGAATAAAAGGAACATCACAGTATGAGCCAGTGAATCAATTTCAAAGCACACACAAGCCCATTTTCATGTCTTTGTGTTCTGTTGAAGTTTGTCAATGTCAAGTCAACCCTCCCTAAACACAACACATCTTCAATTAGAGATGTATAAAACAGTTTGCATGCAATTTAAATCCTGGAAACTAGCAATCTTCTCATGAAAACCACAAACAATTATTCCCATTCTCATGCATCAGTACTCCTGATTTACTGTCATCTTTCTGTTACATGAATTGACCCTTAATTTCCAAGCCGGAGAAAAAGACTGAGCATTTGTGACAGGGGTTAGTGATTTGCCATTCAGTCCCTGCATAGTCAAACTTACACTGATAGCAGTTTAAAATACATGAGAAAATACTACTCTTTGCTACGAAATTCTTCATGCACCTCATGGATTCCCACTCCACCCTCAGCAAAAAAAAGCTGCTCTTTTTTCATCTTCCCCAGTGAAACAATATAGAGCTGTCTTGAGTATTTGAAGCTTGCAAGCTTTCTTATGATGGACACCAATTAAATATGCTACCATGCAGCAATTACTCAAGGTATATATTTAAAACCATTAGAATACAAGAGGCACTGAATTTTGATTTCAACATATAAGTTGTGTCCTTGTGAGGCCAAATCTGCAGTTGGTTAAGTCAATACATATCCCATGCCTTCGGGGAAACTGCTGATTTGTATCTCAAATAGTCAGTGGGTCTATATGTAAAGTTCAACAGCATACCAATGGACTTGTGAATCAAAACTTTACTCTAAGCAAGAATACAAACCTTGTCTTTTACGTTACCGAAACACTGCTCAGAGACACAAGCATAACTGAAATGGAATGGGGAAGTACCAATTCAAAAGAAGCTGACACCTGTCAATGTGCTTTTAAAAAGAAATGTTCTATTTAGCAAAAATAGTAGAATACTTATCTGTTTTGATGAGTACTCATTCAAAATAGGACTCCATTAAAACATCTCTTGGCTTTTCTTTTTTCTTTTTTGGTGGAAAATCAGAACTGCTGATTTTCTGTTCCATTTAAAAAAATAATACTTCCAAAACAGTCCAAAAAGGGAGCATTTTTAAATTTACCATATCTTTGGTTTGAACTCTCAGAATGTTTAGTTTCCCTTTCTCAGTATTAATCCTATTGAATTTTTACTGATTTTATTCTCCTACCTTTTTTTTTTCCCCATAGGGCATTAGCTTTTTTCAAGTAATGTAATTTCTCTTTCCTCCCCTTTTCCTGCAGGATTCTGCCATTCTTGAGTCTCCAGAAGCCCTAGAAGAGTCTGGAGTTTACTAAAAGATGTTAGGGATTCTATGCTTTGTGGTGTGTGCTGCGACTGACTGGCAGTGAAGAAAACACATAAGGAACTGTCTTCTACAAGTACTACTGTACTCAGCACACCAGCTGGTCACAGAGTCCTGTGCATCACTGTTTATGGGGTATTAAGCACATACTCCTAGGCACTGAGTTGATTTCTAACACTAACTATGTAAGTAACATGCAATTTCAATTTGAGTGTTTACTTTTAATTAATTATTTATTTATTTATTTTATTCCAAATGGCAGATTTCTGTGAAAGATTTTGATTTACATGAAAGCACAATTTGCAGAAGACAATTGCCATCGTGAGCATTTTGGGGCACGTCTGCTTCAGAGACAAAATAAAAAAGAATTCTCTAGAATTACTTAAAAGAAATCTTTTAAAAGCTCTTTCTTTTAGACAGAAATCTCTGCGTGCTTCAGAACAAGCAGCTTTCTTCAAGGGAGACACACTTCTGAAAGGAAAATTTACATGAAAGGAACATGACATACCCCTCATGACCCTGCACTGCTTGGTGGTGATAGAGCAAGTAATGGAGTAAGGATGAGCTTGAGAGAGGGTGGGAGGACTGGCATTGTTCTACTATTTGTCTTTGTTTCTTGCTACTCTTGTTTTAATTGGCAATAAAGTAGTCTTTCACAAGTTAAGTCTGGTTTGCCTGCAACAGTAACTGCTATGTGCTCTGCCTGTCTATAGCTCAACCCACAAGCTTTCTCATCCTTCCTGTTTTCTCTCCCTGTCCTGCTGAGGAGGAGCAGTGAGCAAGGGGCTGGGTGTGTGTTTAGCCCCTATCTAGGGTTAATTCACCCTTTCAACTACACTGAACAAATTGAAAAGTACTAACAATGGCTCTGATTTTGTAACTCTCTATCCAGGAAGAGATAGGTTTGTGCCTACTCCTGTTGGTTTCACTGTACCTGCCTACAAGCATAGCTTCTATATATAGAAGACCCAGCTAGAGCCAGTGAGCACAAAGCTCCACCTGCAAGACCACTGCACAAACAGGATCATGAATTGCTCAAATGAAACTGAAGCCAATATAACTGTCAAAGACATATGAACCAAAACTAGAGAATCTCTCCACAATTAGCCCACAACCACTTAGCTATATGGCCATCAAAACAGTAAAGAAAAAACTTGGTGCCAATACAGTAAGGGCTCTCTTAATTTCATGCACTGTGACTTCAACAATTTCTTCATTTCTCATTTTATTTCTCTAAACGTGGCTTCATTTAAAAGCAGGGAAACCACATTTCATGCTCTTCAATTTCATTAAAGATATACAAAAGCCCTTACCAAAAGAAGACTGCTCTAATTAAACCATTGTAGCAGAAGGAAATATTGAAATTATGAATCTGAAAGGATTCTGAGATGCTCTATATTCTTTTGCACATCAACCTTTACATATAAAAAAAGATGAAAAGAGCTCCTCCCTTGAAAAAACAAATGAAAAATGCTTAAAAATGACACAACGAAACATAACACTTAACTCGGAGTAACACAAATAAACTATCGCACAGATTTTCTAAAGTGTGTCAATAAAAGAGGTTGCAGATCTGTCGTGGTTTAAACCCTGGCACGCAGCTTGTTCAGTCACTCAACCCCCCTTCCCTTCTCCTCTCCCCCCCGATCTTCCCCGCTCCCAGAGGGGTGGGGAGGAGAATCAAAAGAATGTAACTCCCAGGGACTGAGATAAGAACAGTTCAGTAACTAAGGTATAACACAAATCACTGCTGCTGCCAC
>JBAFWW010042611.1:1904-12077 GCA_036873685.1 Agapornis canus
TTATCTTTCCCGGGTCGATCGCCGGCGGACGCGTGCGAAGGACGGAGGGAGCTCCCGGGCACTGCTGGCTTTTCCCATGCGCGATAATCCGGATTGTACCTGCGGGACAGCTGACGGGGATCTTGGGGTGGCGGATTAGGGGTGCAGAGCGGTGCCTAGTGCCCGGGAGCTGCTGTGATGGATGCTCCTCGCCGACTAGGGCAGATAGAGAGATAGAGGCGAGCGCTGCCTGCGCGGTCGTTCACACGCGTGTCCGTGCGTGTGAGGACGGAGGGAGCAGCCCCACACCGCGGGGGACACGAGGGACACTGCTCGCGCCCCCCGCCGTGCTTCGGTGCCCTGGGGAGAGGGGGCAAACCCCAGCCTATCTCTGGCGACGAAACTCCGGTCTCCTGGTCGGTTTTATGTCGGCGGAGCGGCTCGCAGGCAGTGACACTTAAATTTCGCTTTACAAACACCGGGAAATAAGAAGTGGGTGGTTGCTCGAGCCATTGGGTTAGGATTTTTTTTACGAAACGGGATTTACTTCAGGTTTTCCCGTATCTAGGTGACCTTTTGGTTGCAGGGATACCAGGTACCATTTGATTTCTATTTTTTTATTCGAGTGTTGCTGCGAAACTGGTTTCATGCATGATTGATCAGAGACTTAATACTGCAGAGATCTGTGTTTGTTGATATGTTTGGGGTGAAATACATAACTTGCAGTGTCCAGATACTTATTGTTGGGGGTTGGAGGGGGGGGTGGTGCGTGTGTGTCCTGGGGAAACTGCTGTACTCGTAATATATAAGCTTCCTTCTGCAGAATATCAGGTGGTCTCAGTTCTGATATGTTAACACGAGTCGGCTTCTGTTGTGGTCTGTGTTAGCCCACAGTCAAATTCAGGTAGTGAAAGTTAGTAAAAAGGCATGTCTGTGCAGTAGGTGAAGTGTGGATACTGTAGATAAACATGCTAGTCAAGTTATAATAAGTTCTGCTGAGAAGAGCAAACCCAAACCCTTATGCTGTCAGCAAGCCGTGAGATGATTGTTCGATTCTAGTACCCACCGAGGCACAGAAACCAGCACTCCCCAAGAATCTGTTTGCTGCTGCATTTTAGTAGTGTATAGCTGTCATTTTAAAGAGAAGTTGTATCAGGCCACAGATCTTTCTGCTGTTCTTCGATCCTTTTGGATGTATTTCCCAGGCAGTGCTTCTCTCTGTGCACGTGCAGGACCAGGCCATTTCAATTTTTTATTTCTCTTTCCTTAGTGTGACCTGGATTTTTATTTGCTGAAGTTTCAAAGTGTGCTTGCTTATTGATTATATATGGAGTTTGAAATTTACAGCTGTGGGAGAGGTCGCTGCAAGGCTTGTGCACCTGTGCAATGTTAGGCCTATAACTGAGATTTCCTGGTAGGCAAGGGTTCTGCTGGTGGTTCTGAGGGGTGAAATTCACTTACATCCTAATTTTAAGCCTTAACTAAGTTTACTGGTTTTCAGAAATGCTGGCCACTTGCAGCTGCAATTGATTTATCCAGGAATTAGGCTTGCTCAGCACTTAAATCAGGGGTAGGAGATTTTCTGGGAATGACTTTATGTGAAAGTAGGGACTTCTGTCTTGAAGTGTAGGCTACAGGAATGTGGTTTGATACTCGTGGTGGGGGGATACACATGATTCTGTCCTCTAATAAAATCTGCTTGAGGGGAATGTAGGTATAGCACCATAGGTCTGAGTAAGGAGAAAGAGTATTCCAGTCATTAATTTAGTGGTTTTGGGGGGTGGTTTTATGATTTTCTTTATAATAACATTTTTAAGTAGTGTTAAGTAATGGGATTAAGCACTAAATCAAATGTTGGAAAATCAGTGCATTCGGAAAGGAAAACCTATTTGCATAATATTGGTACTGTAACTATTGGCACTTGGGTTTCTATAGTGCTAATGATACTGGAAGCCTATTAGTTTAAAAAAAATAAAAAGGAAATAAAATTGTTGTTACTTACACATGACTTTCAGAACACTGGTAGCTAGGTCATGCATTTTGCTCCCTTCCTCGAGAGAGTGGCCTGCAGGATGGAAGGGTTTCTTTAGGGTCTATTTTAGAATGTTTACTTCTCTCTATATATTCCTTTTCCTGGCTGCTGTGGAGGTTTGCAGAACTATAAATCCATTTAACAGCCATGCATCCCCACCTAATCTGATGCCCCTCCTCTGTGGCAGAAACGTTTGCCATTTAGCTTGCATTTAGTTTGCTTCTCTTCCCGCCCAGCCAATCCTCCAGGTTTCTTTAGGTGATTGTACAGACAGTTTGCATAACTGTGAAGGGGCAGACCAGCTCCTGGCCTCTCAGAACTACTGCTTCCTTCCAAAGCATCCTGTTTTGCACTGGATGATGAAGAGAAACGCCCTTAGCACCCCAACTTGCCATGCTTTGCTCTCCCTGTAGTGTGGTAGGGCAAGGTCCTTGGAGGAGCGCAGATGTAATGTCCAATTTCCACAGGGTTTATGCCCTGCCTACCACCGGCGGGTCCTTTCAGGACCTCTCTGTTTCCCCTTTTGTCCTTGCTACCCCCTTTCCTTTCTTCCAGGTCCCTGAGAGAGGGGGCTGTGGCCAGCAATGGTGGGCAGTGGTTGTGCTGATGGTGCAGAGCTGTTCTTTTGAGGCAAGGCTGGAAGCAATAATTTGGGTCTTTTCTGACTGCTGAGCAGTTTTCTCTCAGAGCCTATAGGGCTGTCATATCCGTGAGAGCTTTTCCCTTGGTTTGATTGAAATTGCACAAATGGTTGAGAGATGATGGATGGGGCAGGGAAACGGGACTGGCAGGCAGAGAAGAGGATAGATAGAGTGAGCGGATACGCCTTGTTTCCTTAGGAAATTGGGAAATTTCCTTAGGAAGTCACACTGTCCTGTCATTTATTAATTTTACTTTTTTGTATATGTCTTTGCTAGTTATGGAGACAAAAGGATACCACAGCTACCCAGAAGGCTTAGATATGGAGAGACGGTGGGGTCAAGTTTCTCAGTCTGTGGAGTATTCTTCTATAGGTGCTGGAGAGCAGACTGATGACAATAACTATATGGAGATTGTAAACGTAAGTTGTGCTGCTGGAGCTTTTGCAAACAGCAGCACTCAAGGAAACAACAAAGAAAAACCTGAGCTACTCTCCTGCCTGCAGCAAGACAGCAGTCAGCCTGGTCTTCTGCCCTCTGACATCAAAACCGAAACGGAGTCCAAGGAGCTGTCAGCAACAGTAGCAGAATCCATGGGTTTATATATGGATTCGATACGAGATGCCGATTACCCCTACGATCAGCAGAACCAGGGAAGCCCAGGGAAGATGTACCAGAATGTGGAGCAGCTGGTGAAGCTCTACAAGGAGAACGGCCACTGCTCTTCTCCCCTCCACAGCTCCAGCAGACCCTTGAGGTCTTTGATGTCGGACTCTGGGAGCACTGTAAACGGTGGTGCCATGCACACTATTGTCAAAAGCCCTATCATGTGTCAAGAGAAAAGCCCTTCTGGCTGCAGCCCTCAGAACATGGCTTCCTCGGTGTGTAGTCCTGCGGGAGTTAACTCTGTGTCCTCAACTACTGCTAACTTTGGGAACTTTGCCGTGCACAGCCCCATTGGCCAGGGGACCCCTTTGTCACGCTCACCGAACGTTGAAAACCGGGGGTCTATGTTGCACAGTCCCGCACATATTAGCAATGTGGGGTCTCCACTTTCTAGCCCTATAAGTAGCATGAAATCACCAATTTCTAGTCCTCCCAGTCATTGCAGCGTGAAATCTCCTGTCTCAAGTCCCAGTAATATCACTATGCGATCTTCTGTGTCCAGTCCTGCGAACCTGAACTCAAGGAGCTCCATTGCCAGCCCTTCCAATGCCAATAATAGGTCCACTCGTTCTAGTCCAGCGGTTAGCACTGTGGGATCATCCATCTGTAGCCCTATAAACAACTCCCTAGGATTCCCAGCTTCCAGCACGCCAGCGGGACCTAGCAGAAGCCAAGATACCGTTCCCAGTCCAGAAACAAAAGACAAGGGTGCTCAAGAACTCACGTTTCCTAAGATGGAGGAAATGGAGAACACCATCTCCAACAACAGTCAGATGAACCTTGTTCAGTTCATAAAGCCTGAGCCAGACGGTTCCTTTGGCAGCGCGTGCATTGGTGACAGCAGCAAAATAAACTCCGATTCCCCCTTTTCAGTACCAGTGAAGCAAGAGTCAGCCAAGCATCCTTGCTCTGGTGCATCTTTCAAAGGGAATCAAACAGTAAATCCTTTCCCATTTACAGATGGCTCGTATTTTTCTTTTATGGATGACAAAGACTATTACTCTCTTTCTGGGATTTTAGGACCACCTGTTTCTTCATTTGACGGAAGTTGTGAAGGTAGCGGTTTTCCAAATCCAGGCCTACGTGTGGGAATTAAGCAGGAGCCTGATGATGGCAGCTATTACCAAGAAAACAATATACCATCCTCTGCCATTGTGGGTGTAAATTCAGGTGGACAGTCATTTCACTACAGGATCGGTGCCCAAGGCACGATATCTTTGTCACGACCGGTTGCTCGAGAGCAGGCATTCCAGCACTTGAGCTCGTTCCCTCCTGTCAGCACGCTAGTGGAGACCTGGAAGTCGCATTCAGAGTTGGCATCCAGAAGAAGTGATGGGTATCCAGTTCTAGAGTACATTCCAGAAAATGTGTCCAGGTGAGCAGGCAAATTACTTCTATCCCCTACCTCTCCCTTCTTTATTTTCTTCTTCCCCTGCTTTAAACATAAAAGGCGTGAATTAAAAAGAGACCAGGGCAGTATTTCTCAACCTGGTACATAATTCTTCATTTGCATTTCAGTTCTTATCATTAGATTTGCTGTGTTTTTACTCTGCCTTTAATAAAAACAAAGTGCTCGCTTTAATATTTAAAAAGAACATATTATATTCTATTGTTATTAGATTTGAACGTGTAGCTCTAGTATGTTTATGAGCTCTTACTACTATAAATGTTGTTTTTCCTATAATGAGAGCTTAGTAAAATTGCTCTCGTGTGTCCTATAATGGTTATTCTTTCTTAGCTGGTGCTTGACTGTGCTGTACTTCAGATGAAATGTTGAGAAGAGGATAAGAAAATGATAGTCAGGAACCTGTTTTTGTTAAAATGCATGATTGTAAGTTTGCACTGGACTTTAATTGGTTAAGTGTGAAAACTAAACCTTACAAGCCTGTGGCAACATATTATTTCTGTATTTTAACTGTAGGAACATTTGGTTTGTATATATAGAAAAATGCCTCCAGAAGGAGGAGGGCTGTTAAAACTTGACGCATTTGAAAGGGATAAATGGATAAACTGATCTCCTCACTTTTGGTGGAAGAGAAATATGCAAGTGTCGTTTGGATTTGTATTTCTTGGCTGACTTTAGAGCATGCACTTCTTCAGCAAACAGGTGTTCATGTATCTCATAAAGGACACTTACTTTCATGAACTATCTGGTTTCATAATCAATGTTACAAGTTATTAAGCGCATCTGACAGTATGGCTGAGTTAGAATAGTTGCACAGACTCTTCCTGTATTGAACAGGCTTGCCAAAGCTTTGTGCTAAAGCTCAGTGAAATAACCAGTAACAGAATTTGCCTTTACCTTTCTCAAGTCTTTTTTTTTATTCTCATCATGAGATATGCAACTGCCCTCAGGGAATGAAACGTCTGCCTTATTCTTGGAGTGGGGTGAAGAGGATGCGGAGTTTTTTCCATATTTATATGATGCTAAATATTTCTGAAGAAATAGTGTTGCAGTGAAAAACTTAATACTTAAAATAATGGTGCTTTTGAGGAGGGAAAAGAGCATATCTATCCAGGAGGGGAAAAAAAAAGGCTTTGCACTTTATTCTCAGGTCTGTTCACTACCTCTGCAATCTCCTTATTGTTTTGCAAGCCATGCTTCACTTCTGCATTGACTATTTCAGATACGGTCTCTAAAGAATGTACTTTTTAACACATCTTTCTCAACTTAAAAGGGCTATACTCCACCTTCATACTGAGCTTTGGATGTAGCTGGATATTTGTTACCATTCAGGCTTGGCTTAAATGTGTTTTCTTAAATCAAGGAAGATGAATTTGCTGTTTTCTAGTTATTTTACCTGATGAAATTTTCATAAACTGCATTATTTATATGGTGAGAAAAGTTCACCAGAAGACTGATGGGATGCCTGAAAATAAAGACCCAGTATTTTACTGCCTTTGTGGTTGAGCACTGTTACTTGGGCAAGTAGCTCTTGCCAGCCGTGAGAACTCTTGTGTAAGTGCTGCTTGCGCTGAGTCAAGGTTGTCATTGTTGCAGGGACATGCACAGTAAATAGAGAAATGCAGCTAGGAGCATGGTTGTCATCAGTAGTTACGTTTTGAATGACAGTTTCTCATGAGGTTTTCAAAGGAGTCTCTTCATCTGACATTAGTCCACGGTAGCTCTTCCCATCTGTTTACCTCTAGACCAGTAAATGGGTATGTCATCAGGCTTGATGATGATACAGGCTTGATACACTTTCCTGTCTGTGTTCTCTCCGCTGGTATCTCAGTAAGATACGAAGATAAGCATAGCTGTTGCTTTGCAGGATAGAAATCCTGCAGTTTTTTAGCGCTCAGAGGTATTGCTGCATTTCTGGAGTTCTGTTCAGGTGATGGAGATCTACAAGGTTGAGATACTTCAGGCATCCTGATCTGTAGTTCAGATTAGCACATGTGTCATCATTTCAAATCTCTAAACAGCCCCATTATTGAACAAAATGTTGCACTTAATCTGCTTGGCAGTGGCTTTATGCTAACAGGTGCAGCTGGGAGCCTGTGCAAAGCCCTTACAAGTTCCAAGGTAAATTCATGTAGAGGTCATTTTAGCAGTACAGATTTGAATGAATAGGTGCCTGCTCAGGTATTTGTCTGCTGGCAAGGCAAACCTGAAAGACTCATCTTCGGGTGTTACACATGTAAAAGCTCACTCTTGCTAATGAACCTTGAACTAATCTTTGCTTTTCATTTCTGTGCTGTGTTCGAGCTAAAACAAGAGGAAATTGGGCACGAGTTTGTTCATGCTCCAAAATGTTGTAATAAAGTATGCATAGTTTAAAACCATGTCAGGCCCAGTATCCCAAGGTGGGTTTCAGCTGTCCCATGTCAGCATGGTATGGAGATTGTAAAGTCTTTCTTCCTTCATGTCATCATTTCAGCAGCATTGCATCTCTGCACTCTGCATCCAAGCTAGATCCTTGTTATTTCCAGTCGGGCTTTTTTCCGCTGATGCATCAACCATATGAGGCATCTTACATTTTGCAGACTTCTACAGCTGTGATTAACCCTTCAAAGTCTGCACTATTTTTAAGTTTCTGGTATTGTAAGTCTTCATCTTTTTTCAGGTATACTTATGCTGCAGTATAAATTGCCATAAACAAAGACTAAGGTGAAGGGAAAAAATAGGCAACATGGTTCTCTGAAGTCAATAAATGACCAGCGTTGAGTATATCTTGTTTTGACAGCATTGCTTTCTGAACCTTGATAACATACCTTTTTTGGACCACGTCTGTCTTGCAGCTGACATGGTGGAAAGGAGTGGGTGACCAGGAGTGAAGAAGACTTTTCACACTAAGAGTGAATCTTTAGATTAAACGTTAACGTTTTTTCCCCCTGTTAGAATATCACCTTTCTCAAGTCAAGTTATACTTGCTGATAGTATCTACTAAACATAGTTCAGGCATTTAAAATCCCTTGCTACCTTATTGACTGTGCCAAGTCCCTGCTGTCAGCCAGAACATTTCTTTTTCTCCTTCAGTTACTTTTATTAGATGTCCACAGTTATGGTTCTTTTTAAGTTACTTGCTGGTAACTTTCTTCATAACATTGCTTGTGTTTGGGTTGCAAGAGCCTCTTAAGCAAACTCCTGTTCCCTTATTGCTTTAAAAATGTTTTTCTCCTGCTAATATGCATTCAGAACATGTCTTTGTTTTTGATATATTTTTACATGTTTAATTTTTAAAGAGGGTGAATCATACCTGTGTGTCTGTGTGTGTAGGTCCCCCCTCCATGAATGACATTTCCTAAGAAATAATGATTTCTAAACTAAACAATAGCGAAGTGGGCTTGGAAAAGGAGATACATGTGATTGTGTGATGTCATTGATGGAAACCTACACTGAGAAGCCAGATAGATTTAGGGAGATGCAGTTTTCAAAATGGCCTCGGGAAATGTAATGGTTGCTTGAAGCAACAGTAAAAACTGGGGAGAATGACCTCTCTGCTGCATTAGCTCTTAACCAAAGCTGCTTCTACAAGTGTGCCTTTTCCCTTTAATTTCCATATTAACTCATGTATATACACATACATGCTTGCTTTTCTCAAAAGTCCTGGTAGAAACAAAGGCCTGAAACTCTTACGGTGGTTTCTTCCTGGCAGTTCTACTAGTGTAATCCAGTGTGATGTGATCTAGTATATTACTATTTTAACGTAAGTTGCATACATTTATCAATAGTTATATTTCAGTTGTCATTCAGACAAGAAGAGTTCTCTTCAGTGTTTCATGATATTCTAGAGTCTGATTTATATCTGCTAAGGGGTGTTGAAAGACTGTCATTGACTTCTTTGAGTTTACGGTCAAATCTTTGATCAAACATTGACATTATTTTAGGGACTTCTATCTGTTCCTGAGCCATTCACATGGATCAGTGTTTTTTTAATAGGCCCTACTTGTAGCAACCCCCCAGGAACTCACCCAACCCAACACAGAACATAAAAACAACCCAACAGCGTGATCTTCATTTATATGTAACCTTTACTGACTTGAACAGGTGATTCTGCTTAAATCTGATTTCAGGCTATTGCAAGTATTCTTGCAAACAAACTTTTATGTTAAATATTATCTAGAATAGACACTTAGCAGAATTATACCTGCCAGGGAGACAGAGGTCTGGTAAATATTATTTTTAGAATTTATTAATGGCCTCGACCTCTACTTGCTGTTGACTTTATGGTAGAAGACCATGCTGTTAAAATATTCTCCATGCTTTGCAGGACTCTTTCCCCCTTTTGCTTCCCACCAATTCACTGTGCAAACTTTCAACAGTGATTCTTTAGTATTGTAGACTGTTGCCTTAAATCTGTACTTTTTCTTTTTTTTTTTCTTCCACTTTTTAAAGTTACACTTGCTTTTTGTAGGTTCATGTATATTTTTTGTGTAATTTTTAACAGTTCTGGATATAATCTTGATACGGTAGGAACATCTGCGTATGTATGTCTGTATTTCTTGCTATAGAGGTTAAAAGTCTCTATTAGCATGTCAGGGCAGGAGGTCTAAAGGTTCTCCTTAGCAAGGAAGAAATTTGGATATAAGGAAGAAGTTCCTTCCTGTTAGGGTGGTGAGATGCTGGAATGGGTTGCTCAGGGAGATTGTGAGCGCTCCATCCCTGGTGGTGTTCAAGGCCAGGTTGGATGAAGTCTTGGGTAGCATGCTTTAGTGTGAGCTGTCCCTGCTATGGCAGGGGGTTTGGAACTAGATGATCTTAAGGTCCTTTCCAACCTTAACTATTCTATGATTCTATTTGAAACTACTTTTAACCTTTTTAACTGACCAGATCTCAAGTTGACCATGTGTTGTTAACTTGGACTTGTTTGAAATTTTCTTAGTCAATTACTATTTCCATTGTATTAAAAGGCTGAAAGAATAAAATGCAATGTATGTTTGAATTTCTTTTACATAGCATTATACCTATAGAATAGTACCCTATTATAAAATATCTAAGCAACAAAATCTTGGCCTGATTGTTATTATTAAGGATTTGCCATCAACTTAAAGAGTCAAAAAATGCTCCTATAATTCAGAATATAAGATTCATGGTGTTTTAAAGATCACTGTAAACCAGCAATTTCAGTAATGATAGTATAATCGAAGTTGACAACATTATACATACATAAATAGCACTTACACAGTTTCTGACTCCATAAGAATTTTTTTGCAGACAGAAGGAATATAAGGAACATTTTATTAGGTAATTATATATGACTAATTGTGCTGTTCTGTATATATCAAGATTATTTATCATCTTTATTGTCATTCTTTTCACAACCTGCTAGTATAAATCTATTCTGGTTTTATTTGCAGGTTTTTTGGGTTTTTTTGTGTTTTTTTTTTTGTTTTGTTTTGTTTTGTTTTTGTTTT
>JBAFWW010042615.1:0-21149 GCA_036873685.1 Agapornis canus
TCCCCATCACCCCTGTGCTCCAGGCCCTGCACCAGCTCCATTCCCTTCTCTGGCCCTGCTCCAGCCCCTCAATGTCTCTCCTATAGTGAGGGGCCCAGAGCTGAGCACAGGATTCAAGGTGCAGCCTCACCAGTGCCCAGTGCAGGGTCAGTCACTTACCAGACGCTATGGCAAAAACATCTACCCAATGTCAATCTCAATGCCTGGGCTCTGATGGGTGCTGCCTCCAAAGCAAGAGCAGGCAATGTCAGTCTAGAGCTAAGTGTGACCTGGCTGGGGGTGGTCAAAGGAGGTATTCAGATTACCTATGGGATAGGGATGCCTCACTCCTTGCAGGCCTCAAATATGCAAAACTCATCAAGGTACTAATTCTCCCAGTCCATAAGATGTCAACATGATCCGCTGGGAGCTCTCTTTACCTCTTTTGTGTTTACTGAGCTTCTCAATTACAAGCCTCTCTTCGCAACCATGACTGCAAGGATTTTAGTCTTTTCCTCCCTTACCCAAAGCAGAAGCTGTCGTGCCACAAAAGCAGAAAGGTGCTGGGTTGTTAGGGAAAGCATGAAGCACCAAGAGACTCCTGACAAACTTGTGAGAACTGTGACATGGTTCACAGCCAAGTCTCCAAACCCCCAGCGCAGGTGTGAAAATCTCAGCCTTAAGCCACCAATATGTGAATTTTTGGAAACAAACAGATTTTATCTTTCTACGATTTTTTTTTTTTTTTTTTTTTCTTTAATAAAACCAGGCTTATTATGGTATCTAAAAAAACGCAGGCACACACACATTGCTGTGAGTAGCTCATCTCTGTCCTAAATCACCAAAACTCATCAAACACTTTCTAAAGCATTGAGCAAGCTGGACAAAACGAACAGCTAGAGTAGGTACCATCCTTTCAAGAGGAACAAAAGAAGGAAACCTGTTAGATGAATAATAAAAGTAGCAAGGTTTCGTTACAGTTATGACAGGTTTCCATCTATAAGTTCAGCCAGGACACCAATCACAGCCAGGAGCCTGCATCAGTGATCACCTTCAATGCTGACAGTGAGAAAGGACCCTTGTAGGCACTGGCAGCTTTAGAGGCAATGGACAGCATTTATTGACAGAGCGAAGAGCTTTGCAGAGGAGAGGAAGGTGCAAGGGGGCTCACATCAATAGCAGAACAACCTTCACTGCATGACCACAATGATCCAAACTAACATACAAAGACCAAGGGAGGGAGGCACTCCATGAGCCCCTGCATCCAAAGAAAACCAGCCCCAGCTATCCAGAGTCCAAACCAAGTGAAACATTTCAGCTGTTAAGATGTTGGAGAGGTTTCTCTACTATTTTTACTAGTTCACAACATGCCAGGTAGAACCTGAATTGCTCCAAGAGAAGTGGGCAGAAATGGAAGAGCAGAAATGAGGGAAAGATGCAAATGGAGAAGCAGGGATGGGTTTGGGTATAGCAGGGCCGCAGGTAATGCCAAAGCATCAACCCCATGGTAAAAATGCACATTTGTCCAGTGTACTCAAGGGCTCCAGCTGCCATCTTTCAAATCCAGGCCCACACAAAGCCTACATATTTCCACAAACCTGTGATGACTCAGTGCTCCTATTGTGAATGCTGGCACCTCAAGAGTCCTACTTGGTATTACCAAAAAGCATCATCCAAGTCTAGCCCCAAATGTGACCAAAGTGGGACAAATCCGCTTGAGAAAGATCACTGCAGAAGTTTTGCTGCAAGCTAAACTGTGTCAGCTTTCACCATGTATCCTCCCGTCCCTATTCTTGATACCAAACAGGAATCTCTTTCTAGACTGGAAAGAGTGAGGCAGAAGTTGACAATCAAAGCTCACACTGACAAAAAAAAGGCCAAGTAGGATTGAGGAGGTGTCTCTAACATGGACATTACAGCAGAAGCCTGGAAACCAGGGCAAGGAGAACGACACTGCTTGTTCAAATCACAGTGCTTCAAAAATTAAACACGAGCTGCTCAAAGAGTTTCAAAGTATTCTGCACTTCAGAGTGCTTTCGCTTTTGATCCTCAGCAGCTCTGTGTGAGCAGGATAAATTCCTTCCTGAAGCTGCATTCAAGTGCTCAGTAATTCCTGTCTTTTCCCTGCAGCTCCTCTCTTGACATTTTGTGACCAATTTTCTTAGGAAGAAAACTGAAGGCCCAAGCTCACTGTATTTTGCTAAGTTGCTTTTCATACATGGAAACCCACACATGACTGCACTTGTGCAGGGGGATAGATGAAACATCACGTTTGCAGAGGAGCTGTGGCTGCCCCATCCCTGGCAGTGTTCAAGGCCAGGTTGGATACAGGAGCTTGGGGCAAGCTGCTCCAGTGGAAGGGGTCCCTGCCTGTGGGAGCAGGGGTTGGAGCTGGATGAGCTTTAAGGTCCCTTCCAATACAAACCAGTCTGGGATTCTGTGGTTCCCAGCTTTGCTAGTTTTGATGTATATAATGATGCTTCCCTTCCATGCGCTTAGTGCAGGGAAACCCCCCTGGGATGACAGGTGGGCAGGCAAGAACCTCACATCCTTCTTAGCTATCAGTGCAGGCTCCCAGGCCTGTAGCATCCTGACCTGCATGCAAAAGAGTATAACCTTGTGCCTCCCTTGCTTGCAGAAGTGATGGGAATCCTCCTCTAGATGGGTACAGCGTGTAAACAAAGCACCTTTTGGGTGTTTGCTTCCAAAATGCACTAGAAATTACTGAACCCTAGGGAAAAAAAAAGCTCTTCCAGAGAAAAGCAGCCCCAACTTCATGCTGGGTGTGGGGGGCACGAGCCCTCAGCACCATGTAGGTGTCTGCTCTTGTTTTTGTTTCCAGTCATCTGGAATTCTTAAAATAAACTTGCTAAATTGTCTTCAGAGACTCCTGCCTTTTGTTGTGTTTTGGTTTGTTTTTCTTCTCTTCCCTCCTTAATAAACTTTCAGGGGTATCTTTATTGTTATGTCTAATTTTAGAGAAAACGAACATTTCCTGAGATTCAATTTCTCTCATAATTGTTGGAAGGAAACTAAATTGTCTGCTGTAAACATTCACTGTATTGTGTGAAAAGTATCTTTATTACAGCCCACTGGGAATACTAATAAAATTCCCAATCCAAGCCCTTCCTCACTTGCTTAGTTTTCTTAAGCTTGCTCTCTTCTCTTATATACCCATTAACGTCAGTTCAAACATTCTGCAGTCGAGAGATGAGAACTGAAAATATATTATTTAACAATCAAGGGTAGAATAAAGACCTGCGAGCAGTAAGATCCTTTCTTGCCTCTTCTTTCAGTGCTTTCCATTACAGAAAATGAGAATGGCTATTCCATTTGTCTGCGTGCGTGCTCAGAGTTGATGAAAAAAATCTCATTAGTTTAGTCTGACATATACTCAATACACTCTATGTACATATATTCTTTTTTTCATTTTATTCTACAGCCACAAAATGATACTAAATTTCATCAGATTGGAATGAAAACTGTGGTCTTGGAACATTTCCCTTTAAGGGTCTTCTATTTATTCAGAATTCATGAATCACTTTCCAGTAATACAACTATAATTATTCTTAAAGTGTTATGTTTGAAGGTTTAATATGAAATACTTGCAAAAAGCTCTTTTTCACTTTGATAGTTTGTAATCTTCATGGTAATCAGATCAGTTAGCTCCTTCACACAGCAGCCAGGAAAATACAATTTAATATGAATCTCATACTCTTCACTCATGTTTTAATTAAAGTAATAAAAGCCAAGTCATATTTTGCCCTTTACAGTGTACACAGATGTATAGACCTGAGCTACCCAGCAGCAGCTCCGACGCTTTTGATGGCAGCTGATGGATTTCCTAGTTTGAGATAAATTTAATTCAGGCTTGCTCAGAGGCTGCTGATCATGAAAATGGTGTCACCGAGAAGCGAGACCCAGCACGGTCCTCAGCAGGACCATGACAAGGGTGATGGATGCACAGGCCAAATGCAGAGCTCTGGGTCAGCTTTGCCACCTTTCACCCTGCCAGCAGGAGCTAAGTCTGTGGTCCTTCAGTTGGGTCCAGCGCCAGAGCACACCTGCCTGTGACAGGCAAGTGCATCCAGAACTGTGTCTGATTTTGGTTCCCATCACAGCTCTGAGCAGCCTGGCTTGGTGCATCACCTGACAGGGAAAGAGCTAAGCCTTCCCCAGAGGAATAGGACCCATATAGGACTAGGGACATGCATGCCATGGTACACGCACCACTTACTTGCCATCTTCTCCCTGGTTACCTGCAGCAACACAGTCCCCTCTCCTGAGCACTTGTGGTGCATGCTCCCCTCCTGGGGACCCACAACACAGGCTCCCCTGCCCAGGTTACCCAGGACACCCATGTTGCCTGCCCAGGTACCTGCGAACTGCACCCACTCTGAGCTGCTCAGGCTTCAAGAAGGGGGATGCCCAGGGGTCTGCTGTCCAAATTCTGGAGCAGAAGCTGAAGAGGTAACACAAACCAGCCTGCTGGGGGCAGGCACCAAGCCAGCCCATTCTCATGGGTGGGCTCCCCATGAGGTCCCACCACTTTGTTAGAGCTGTGAGGGGTTGGGTACCACTTCATGCTTACACGCAAGCTGCCAGAGCACTGCTGGACACCAGTGCAGGTCCACTGCTCTGCACAGCCACATGAGCAAGTAGAGGTTGGAGTAAACACCTGACTATGAGCTGGATGGCCACACTAGGGATGCATAACCCTCATCATCCTCCATGACCTGCAGAGCCCCATCATGCTCCACTGAGAGGATCAGCCCATTGTGAAGCTAGAGTGAAGCTCAACCCTGTACTGCAAAGGGAAGCCCGAAAGCCAACACAGAGAGAAGAGCTCCTCCTGAAACTGGCTGAGAGTATGGAGGGGTCTCCCTTTCTGCACAGGCCATCATCCAGACTCTGAAATGGAAAATAACACTTTCCTGCTGGAAGTGACTTCCCAGTTAATCACTCTGTTGTGACGGCAGACCCAAACACTGGCTCGGGCTGGGACTGCAATGAGAAGTAATCAATCAGCTGGGAAAGGAAATCCCAAGAGCAGCAGGCTGGTTTTGTTCCATATTTCTGCGACCCAGTGCTATGTTTCCATAAATAAACATCATTTTCCAAAGCCACTCCCCAGGGATCCATTACAGAAGCAAACCAACCTCTGCAGGAGCCAAACCCAAGCCCCCCAGCAGACAACCGTGCTCGTCGCAGCTAACCAGTAGGAATGTTATTGCATTGTCAGAACTCAGCATCAATTGTTAGCATGTCAAGACCTGGCTCCCAATCACACTGTGTCACAGTGGGTAATTCAGGAGACAAGCAGTGAGGAATTAGCACAGTGTGAGGACCTGGAGGATCTGAAGGCAGAAACAGCTTGTGCATAAAAGCTCCAAGTTTGCCTTTGTCTGGTGACAACCCAGCACCCTCGCAGGAGCAGTGGTAGCCAGAGCAGCACTGTCAGGAGACTTAAAGTGCACACAAACACCATATTAATGTGATACCTATGCTCTGAAGGTGACCTGCTCCCTCCAGAGCTGCCCCAGGTTCCTCCATGTCTAGGTCTCCACCTTGCCCTAGGCCATGCTGACCATCAAAGGCAGCAGCCTGGTGTACACCAAGAGTGGTCCCTTGACAATGGTGTTGAGCACAGTGGGAAACCTGGGATAAAGTGACACTTTGCTGGCTAACAGATACTGCTTACTACCTTTATCTACTGTTTGTTGCTATTTTATAAACTGCTGGCTTTACAAGCTCATCAGTGTTGCTGGAAGCCAGGCCATGTGTCCTCATGGCACCAGAGCAACAGTGCACACCAGCAGATCCCCTTTGGTCTGGCCTGTCAGCTGTGCCCCATGGTGCTCTGAAGCAGTCCCAGTTACTCCATCTCCTTCACCCTCCAGCACACTGGGAGCATTTTTGTAATCTCAGGTCCACATTGCCTTCAGCTCCACTGCTGGGCATCACAGAATGTTGGTGCCAAGGAACCCATGGCCAACACTATCACCTCTCAGACTGAGCTGATCAATACAGATGCTTTTTACCACTGGCTCTAAAACAATCTCTGAGCTGATTCAGATCCCAGAAGACCTGTGACAGGCTTGGGAAAAGGAAGGAAAGAGTACTGCTTGGGCTGACCCAAGGGCATATAGCTGTGTGCCGTAGCCTGGAAGACCTTGGAGAAGCAGTGGACACTAGGCTGAGCCCTCAGGCTGCCAGTCATGGGGTGTGCTTTTGAACACTGCTCTGATGGCCTGAGGAACTTCTCCTCCCTCCTGCCTTTGCTCCTAAACCTAAATCTATCCAGGAACTTCAGTTCCTTGATGAAATGTCTACGCATGAAATTCAACCACCATGACAACTTCATAGTTTTCTGTCCATACAAGGTGTTCTGTCTTACCTGACAGATACCTTCAACTGTATAAGATGCTATTTGTTCCCCCCTCTGCCCCAAGTAAATGCAATGGAAGCAGAGACTATCAATTTTGGTCTAAGAACTGCTCAGTTATATTAGCTTTTTACTCTGTGATGCTTGATGGCTGTTTTTCAAATACCCTATTGTTAACAACTTAGGAGCCCTTTGAGACCAAGGGTTGAAGATGGTGCACATTCTGCTTGTAATACCAAGGGATGTTTTTATTAGTTCATTTAAGCAATAGAGCCAATCCTCCACCAGCAATAGCAGCTCCTCCTGCTATGACTAAGTTACAGGAATCGCTTCTGAACTACATCTTTCATTATCACATAGGAGCTCATGCAAAGTCACAAGCCTGAACCATCAGCTATAGTTGTGCTCACCTCCAATGCCCCACCTGGAAGAGTTTCCATTAGCTAACGATTATAATAATGACACGTAACAATCTATTGTTCATTCTAAACTAGTACATGAGATTCTTCCTGAATCATCTGCTGAGAAAGGCAGTCGATATCTATCAATGTCTTCTTTCTGTTCCTTAGTCTGATATGAAATCATACAGTATTACTCAAACGGGATGCAGGGGAAGAGCAAAACCTGTATCTTAGCGTAGATGCCTGCTGCAGCGCACACTCCTAGCTTCCACTGCACTGTCAACCTCTGATTACTCCTCTCTTTCAACTCTGAGTCCATATAAAGCTCTGACTTCTCTTCACTAGGGACCTTCTATATGTACATGTGTTTTGTGAGCTTCAGGGACAAAACAAACTGCAGGAAACTCCTCCAAATTCAATGTTCTAGGTCAGGGACCAACCAACATGAGAACACATTATACCCCAACAACTGCATGCTATTGCTTCACTACCAAAGGTGCTGACGGAGGGAAAACCAAAGTCCATAGTGGCCCTGGTTTACAGCTTCTTACTAGGGAGGAAGGAGCAAGAATGAGGGGATGATGACCCATGTATTCATCAGCAGCACTGAGTTGCCCCCACACTGCCTGGGCCCCATGGCTACTTTGTGCAGTAATCACTGCATTTGGCCAGGAAAGGGAAGGGGACTCCCCACGCTCTCACAGCACGGATCTGCCCCAGCCCCAGCCTTATTTTACCAACCACTGCCGTTCTGCTGCAGTTCAGTGGAGACTGGTGGGAGGCCCAGGAGGTGGGAGCACAACACGTCTGCCAGTATTGTGACAATGTTTGATGCCATATTTTGTAGCAGAGGCTGCCAAGATGAGCTCTGTCTAGTCTGCAGCGCTAGCAGCATGCAAGGAAGGTATCCATAGCTTCCCACACTGTCATTAATTTCTAATTATGCTATTGCTGGCTTTCTACATGATTGCTTATTTACCAAACACAGCTTTATTGTGCCGTCCAGTTCCTTATAACTAGCAAACCCATTGTTATGCTAAAATGAATGTTCTAAATGTTATTTATTATTTGATAAACCTTGTGTAACCCTGAATGAGGACATTAAATGGCAAGAACACTACTTCAAAATCCCATTTTAAATAAGTCACTGAGACAGCTGTGCCTTTATAAAACACATTAGAGTGGCACTCAGAGCACATATGGCTCAGGGATATATACAAATTATACAATTTCTGTCATTCGATCAAATAAGAGGGACGTTTTGACCCCAGAAATGAGTCAAATGTAAGTTGTAATTCAAGCCCCACCGGAGGCTCTGGTGGTAATGTATCCTGACGGCTGATCAAAGAGCCCTGACCATTTGACCCACCAGATCAGCGTCTTACTGTATCTATTATGGCTAATACAGACCCGAGCTTGAAGATGCATGGAGATAAACAGATAAAGGGCAATAGATACAGTAGATAAATGTTGATTTATACCCATCCAAGCACACTGCCACATACGCAGATGGATTTCATGTGTTTGAAAAGGGGCAAGCACATATAACATGTATAGGAACAGACGCTTTATGTATGTATGCACATGACAAATACAATCTTAAACTCCATTTCCATTGGTGCACTGGTATAACCCCCACACTCAGCTGAGCTCCTGCTGATTTGCACACAGCAGAGAAAAACCCACCTTCTGTTTTATTATGCACGTGCTGCCATGTATAAATACATCTATGCCCACAGACCTGCTTCCTCTGTGGTATAAATGTGAGCAGCTCCATCCATGAGTTACCCAGCCTTGCCCCAAGGCACACAGCCAAAACTAAAGCCTTCTTGGCTGCTCTGCAGGGTGATGGACATGGAGTGTCTCACCAGAGCTGGGTGAAATCAAGCTCTGGCAATGCTGCTATGCAAACCTGCAGCCCTCCATGCATGTCCACAGACAAATGTGGCAGCCAAGACCTGATGGCTTTGATGGGCAGCATAAGTGTGCCAGCAAAACAATGGTGTAACAGCAGTATTAGGAGGCAAAAACAATGTGCAAATAACTTTGTCTATTTAACTATTACATTTCCAACACTCTCAGTTAAAGCAGTGACGTCCTACCTGTGCTCTCCTTCACAAAAGCAAAGAGCTGCATATTCCACTGTATCTATCTCCCTGGCCTGAGTAAATGATACTGGTGTGTAACAGTATTTGCATGAGGAGTCAGTCACACAAATTAGCTTGTTGGTACAGAAACAGGCATGTTGCTCAGCTGGAATAAGCCGTGCACTGAAAGCTCCTAGGATTAGGCAGAGTGCAGGATCACAAACGCCCAGCAGTAAGTAATGAGCTCTTTCCCCCCTGGAAGCTACCTGTTGCCCTGCCAGCAGCCTGGCACATGCCATGGAGAAAGGAAAACACGGCAAACATTCCCCTAAGGCTTTGCTTAATGTCTCTCCATGAGCCAGCAGTCACACCCCTGCTCCAAACAAGCCAAGGGACATTCCCATATGTGGCATCACATCATCCCCAGCTCCCTTGGTAAGGCATTTCCTGCATTAATTCACCCACCATGTGAGATAATGAGACCTTCTTGCAAGGTATTCCCAGATGTAGTTAATTCATGTTTATAAAGCACCTGTGGACTCTTCCTGCAAGTGCAAGTCTCGATGCCAAACAAAACCAGCTCGTTCCTGTCCAGCTACATGAGGAATTTCCCGACCTTCGCCTTTCCTGCGGTTATTTTCCCTATCACAAAGGCCCTAATAAATGCTTTTCCTTACTGATTTTGAGGCTGGTTTTATTTCTTTTAATCACATTTTCACTCATCGTTCAGAGCCTATCATGTGGCTGCTAATCTGTCCATGCCTCAGGATTTTTGCACTACTTAATTCCTTGTCCCTGTTTGAGGAGGGAAGGAAAGACAGAAAGAAAATTGACAGGGGTGAGGAATGATGCTCTGCTGACTTCATGAGACACAACAGATACCTCACTCATCTCAGGGGTCAAATGTCCACGATGGTTTGATCAGATGTCAAGTTGCATTTATACTCTGGCCCCTGTTGGGGGTTGAATTACATTTTACATTTGACTCACTTCTGGGGTCAAATGTCCTTCCTATTTGATGGAACAAGAGGAATTATTCTCCCCAAGCAGGCTGTGCTATGTGAGGCTGGATCTGTCAGCACTCTCTTTATGTTTTAGGCTCCTGTATTTCTGCATTTCATTCTCTGCTGAGACCAGCCCCTTTTGGGATGACAAGAAGAAATGCAGGCGCTGGCACATAAGCAATCCCATTGAGTAAGATGAGGGGAAGAAGTTAGCAGCTTTACAGGGCTGGGAATGATGAAACAAACACTGGTCCTGGTTTTACCATGAGACACTGCAAGAGCTCCTTAGCATCAAAAACAGCACAAAGGGCTGAGATAAAGCTAATGTCAGGGTTCTGCAGGATCACGATGCTGCCCTAGGACTGCTGTACCGGCAGCATCCCTGTAGCTCCAGTTGTAAAATGAGAATAATCTTATCTGTGTGATGGGAAAGGATGACTCAAGAGCTTAAGCAGTTGCAGAAGGTGTAAAGCATTGCACTGACAGGCAGGAGCCATTTAAACTCCCTTGGGTTTAAACCAGGGGAGGAGGTGATAAACTGAATTCTGCTTTCCGCCTGACTTCTTCTAGGTATTTTAAAGGAGAAATCACAAGGCAAACCAGAATTTCCTAGAACAAACGTTATCAAACTTCTTCAATCTGTGGACCTCTAAAGTTTTCCAGCTGCAATGAAGCCACACACAGAGATTCATTTCTGGCTCTCCTGGCCCTTCCCACCTGCCTGGAAGCACAGAGGGGCTGAACTGGGGATTTCATCACCCCAGGCCATCACAAGCATGCTGGTACCAGCAGAGCTCACCCTGTAGTGCACTGCTGAGGAAAACAAGCAAGTGTGCCCTAAACCAGGCAATGTGGAGGCAGGATATCCCCCTGTTAATGCTGGACATCCCAGCCCCTGTCTGAGCTGGGCTCAGTGTAAACAGCATCTGCTGCTGAGAACTGCGGGTACCTAACGGTGCCCAGTGCAACTAGTTTAAGACTAAAATCCCCAACCCATCAGGCCCATCTATTAGAGCATGATGGCTTCAGTAATTAGTGTGTATGATTTGCCTTTGTCCCCAAGGATCCCAAAGGCTAAGCCACATCCTGCGTGTGCCGGTGATTTAGCAGCCTCTGGAGCAAGATTGTGAAACCATGCTCCTGCTGTTTAATGTACTTGTTCAGGTTACAACAGGTTTAGCAAACAATAAAAAACATCTGGAACCCCCATTTAAATGGAAGAGTTGTGTTATTAGCAATAAAGTCATAACTGGTGCTATAAAACGCTCTCTGGTAAACACGTGCTGATGTACAGGTAAATAAAGGGAGATTAATGAGGGTGAGGGAGGAAGGCTGCTCCCTGTCCTCCTCAGCCAAAGCTCATGCTGGGTGGGAACCATGAGTAATATCCTCGCAGGGCATGGACTGAGATCCTCATCCCTTTCCCTGGTCCCCTCCTGCTGTCCCATGTGAGGCTGCAGCATCCCATGGTGCACCCACCCTGGCAGAGCCCTGGTGCCACCTGCACCCCTTGGTCACACTGCCAGCTCCTCTCTGACTGTCCCAAACATAGCAGCACAAGGAGGGTAACTGGAGATGTGAGATGAGACAAAGCCAGAGCAGGAAAAACTCCTGAAAGCAATAAGCCAATGCACTGATATGCTCTAAGGTGGCAAGTAACGGGTTTTCATCCTGTTTTCAGTTTAGGGTGCATATATTTTAATCACTGCTGGTATCTGAGTTGGATACTCACTAGCCTTGTCATTCATAGTGATGCTGCAGTAAGTATCAAACCCCAGAATCAGGAACGAACCAAAACCTCGCCCCAGGCCAAGCACATCAGGTCCAGGGCAAGAGGAATCCGTCATCATCTTGGCTTGGATGGAAATACAATGCATGTGTTTGTGGTCAGCAGGGCCCTACATCAAACCGGCCCAACACAGCCCAAAATCAGGATGCTGAGAAATAGTAGCAATGAACTTGTACTTTCCCTCACAAGGCAGCTGGATGTGATGAGATGCTTTGCCCCAAGGCACCTCAGAAATGCACTGAGGCCCCGGCATGCTCTAGTCAGGTCGGACTGCTGGGGGATGCAGATGGGACCATCTTTTATCAGGAGGACAAGTAAGCACATGCTTAGGTCCCATCAGGACCTAAGGATGGACTTAATGTGTTTGTAGGGCTCCAGTGAATGGACATGCCTTTTTCATGTTTATGCAAGCCTAGAGAAAGCCCTGATGCCTCAGACACCTACGAGACATGAACACTTCTATTCTGGTCCTCCACATGTGGGCTTATAGATCCAAAACAGGAAACCTTCAATTCCTTTTTCTCCCCATGCTGGCTAACTGTCTATCTATTTAGCTACAGGAAACACCCTGTGCAAGGGAAGGAGACACCTGAAGTACACACAATACTTGGAAACCTCAATGCATCCAGAAACACCAATTGCATGTTCATTTTGAGTGAGGGATGCTGAAGCAAAGCTTTTCAGTCTCAATGGAGAGGCAGCACCAGGCACATGCCTCACCCTGCACTGAGGGCATCGCTGGTGCTCCTTGGCAGAAGCTGGTTGGCTTCTGTGAACCTCCAGATGTCCAGGAGTGCAGATTCACAGGCAGCCCCTAGAATTTGTTCCTGGGGACAGATTAAGTCCCCTATAAAATCTCTCCACACTGCCCATCCCAGCAAACTGTGCTTACCTGATTTGCTGATAGAAACTCCTGCGCGTTGTCGTTCATTCCCATGTACATGTTCTCCCCATCAAACTAGAAAGAGACAAGAAAGTGAGACTTAGTGAAATGCCATTTGTATCCCAGGGTCATGTGAACCCCAAAAGCTTTCCTGGCTTTTAATGTAAAGAGCTAGAATTCCCAGAAAAAATCCTGAGCTGCTCCTTTCAAGCTTTTGAGTGTTTGAGCACACGTACACCACATTATTGCAATGGGACACGGTCACATAGCACATTCATGCTAGTTTTTCAGTGCAATAATGAATTAATTGCTCCAACTCAAATAGGTAAGCCAAAGATGTGCAAAAGTACAGATGTACCCATCAGCAAGGACCACCCAAATGAAGTTCTTCCTAAATTCCTACCAGGCCATCCATCAGCTTTAAAAAGCCAACTTCTATCAATGGAAATTTCCAAGACAGGCAGGTCCTATTCAATCCTCTTCCAGACGGCTACGTACTCCTTAACCACCAAAGCAAACCTACAGCAGCAATGCAGAAAGCCACCCAGGACTGTACAAGAGAGGGTCTCTGTGCAAAGCCTCATTCCCAACCAACAGTCTGATGCTGTTTGCAAACTATGTCTGCAAGGAGGAACAGATCTCCTGTTCCCCTGTCTGGGCAAGAGGCAGAGCCAGCTGAGCACAGAGCATTCACCTGTCCTCCTCTCCTGTTTCTGAGCTGCTAATCCATGTATTAGGCTACCAAACCCCTGTGGAGCACAGCAAAATTCTTCCCATTAATTAGCTATAACAGGAGCTTTTCACTTGTTCTGGTTCCAAATGAAGGAATAAAGCCCTCCAGGATTGCCTCTGACTCAAAGTATGGCTGGGGCAGTTCACAAGGCTAAGTTCACAAATTAATTATGGCAATAAAATGGGCTATGCCATAAAACACTCCTGAGACAAGGATGAACGTACCAGCTGAGAATGACACCACATACTTAACAAGAAGAGCCAACTCTTTTGCCCTTACAAGCTGGATGATGAATTGAGGGTTGTTCACCCCTTGCGCGTCCTCTTGCTCTCTAATATGAGGCTGATAGCAGTTATGCCTTAAGAGAAATGGGTCATATTAAGAACAATAAAAGAGAAATCTAAATAAAACCAGGTGAAGACTTTCAGTTAGACTATTAATTACACTTCCATTTCTCAGAGTGCTACAGAATTAGCTATTAAAGTCAGCAGAGTTAGCAAAGCCAAGCATGGGTAACACAGCTCTGCTCAGCATCAGACACCTTCTAATTGCCAAACCATCCTCTGGGATAGCAGAGAAAACCAATTAGAAGCAGCAGAATTAGAGCAGGTATTGTGCCATCATTACCCAGTCCTGACAGCAGCTGCAGCAGGGGGAAGGGCATTCCTGAGCAAATGCAGGGTTTGGTTAAACCCATCTATGAGGCAGGAGCCACAGGATGCAGGGTGCATCCGCAGTGCGTGGATGATAACTGCTTGCTGGGACAAGCAGTTACCACAGAAGCAAGGCCAGGTTGGACAGAGCCTTGGGTGACATGGTCTGGTGTGAGGTGTCCCTGCCCGTGGCAGGGGGTTGGAACTGGATGATCTTGAGGTCCTTTCCAACTGAAGCCATTCTATAAGCCAGCTGGGTCCTATACACTTTAAACTGAATTTGCCTCCACCCATAAACCAATTGCCAGCTCCTGTTAACAGCATTTCTATTGCAGCTATGGTGCTTCCAGGCATGGAGACTCAGTCAGCCCCACAGCCCAAATACCCTCTGCCAACCCCATCAGAGAAGGCTGAATGTCAGAAGAGGGGGCACAGTTTGGTGGAGATGCTCAGCCCTCCAGCAGCAGAACCCAAGCTCTGCAGGAGGAGCCGGTCTCTGGTTTGGCATGGGCGGCAGCAGAGGTTTCAGGAGCCAGTCTTTTTGGAACAGGCTAAATTGTTGTCCTGAGGTCCTATTCCCCAGGTCTTTTTGGAATCACATCACCAGTAAAATATCAGATGGATCCTGCAGCCTGAACAAGACACCCCAAGGCCCTGCACCACATGGATATTGGGCCCTGGCCAGTGGTCTGATTGGCAGTGAATCATAGAATGGTTTGGGTTGAAGAGATCTTAAAGATCATCCAGTTCCAACCCCCTGCCACATGCAGGGGTATCTTCTGTTAGACGAGAGCTTTGTGTCAGGTCAGCTGCACAGATGAGCTATGTGGTACCGTGGGATGCTTAAAAGCAATTGCATCTTGAGACTGCACACTGAGATGCATGGTTTAGTGTGAGGTGTCCCTGCTTATGGTGGGGGGGTTGGAACTGGATGATGTTAAGGTCCTTTCCAACTCTAACTATCCTATGATTACGCGATTCTATAATTTTCTCAGCTATTTTTAGGGACCTTAGCACAAAACCTAAATGTTTAGATGCATCTATTTAGTAGAAAATACATTTTCATGAGTCCCAGAATTCAGCTTTGTCCTCATCTGGCTTTTTTTATGTCAGTATTTTATGATGGCTGTTGTTCCTAAAAAGAAGTTTAAGAACAGTTAAAATCTGATGCATACATTAAGAGTATGTAACCAGTTCAATACTGAAATGTGTACATTGCTGCAATCATAGGATTAGCTAAAAAGATCCTATTTTCCATTTGCATGCTGTTGTTGGCCTAAATATGCGAGATTTGGGTACATCTGGTTTAGGCTTTTAACATGCAGTTACACAGTATTTTAGAGACTAATAATAAATAATTCTGTTAGGTAAGAACACATCTGTTGGAAAAGATGAAATAAGAAAAGGTCTGTCTGTAACAGTCTATCTGCAGATGATTGTGAAATACTGTTGAGGGAAAATGTAGGTTTTAGTATGTGTGTAAATCATTGGGGGTTTGGTAGATAAAAAGAAATAACAGCTGTTGCATTAAATGCAGGCGAGACTATTTTTAGTATGATGTGCACTTCTGACAACCTATATTTTAGAAAGATAAACTCAAAACAGAAGGACAAGACAGGTTAGAAATACAGGAAACAATATTTAGTCTAGAAATTAAAAGATAATTCAAGCTTTCAGAATTCATAGGTTCTGGTGCTGCCTCATAGAATACTTACAGGGACAGTTCTTAACTGCGTTAATTGGAGCAGCTGCAGCTTGTGAGAAAAAGCATGGTTTAGATTGCAGAATGAGAATCAAAAGATGTCTTCCAGATGTCTCCTTTTTTTTCCCCTACATTTAAGGATCTTTGCAGCACTTCTATCCAGAACATCTATATCAAAATAAAGTACTCACTTTTGCAACACTGAAAGAGCATGTATTAGGTGGGTGCAGTACAAAAATAAAACCCTAAATATCCTGTTCCATATAAACATTTCAGAAATCCTTGTAGAGGAGGGGCAGGTGAGGCAAGGCGAGGTGAGGCAAACCCGAGTTCTCGGCCTTCAGGAAAAGTTCCCGTGTAGGATACTATTTCTATCTCTCTGTTGGGAAACTGATCTTTTTTTCCCCCTCATGCTACTTCATAGAATCGTAGAATGGTTTGGGTTGGAAAAGACCTTAAGATCATCTAGTTCCAATCCCCCTGCCAAGAGCAGGGATGCCTCACATTAGACTATGTCACCCAAGACACTGAAGCCAGCTCATGTTCATTTTTTCATCGACCAACACTCCCAAGCCCTTCTCTGCAGGGCTGCTCTGAATTTCTTCTCTGCCCATCCTGTAGCTGTGCCTGGGATTGCCTTGACCCAGGGGTTGGACCTTGCACTTGGCTTTGTTGAACTTCATGAGGCTGGCATAGGCCCACCTCTCAAGCATGTCAGGGTGGGGCAATGAGCAAATTGCTGTGTGATTCTTAGTTACATGCTGGGTTTAAACCATGACACCTGCTCCATAGCTTCCTGGACAACGTCCGTGTATTCCTCCAAGGCTGCCTGCCCTCGCTTCCACCTTCTGTATGATTCCTTTTTCTTCTGAGTTTCCTCAGCAGTTCCTCATCCATGCATTGAGGTGTCTTGGGCTTCTTGCCCCATTTCCTTCTTGTCAGGATGCAACACTCTTGAGCTTGTAGCAGCTGTTCCTTGAATATCAGCCAATAGTCTTGGGCCCCCCGACCCTCTAGGGCTTTATCCCATGGAACCTTACTAAACAGGTTCCTGAAGAGGCCAAAGTCTGTTCTCCTGAAGTCAGTGAGCTGACAGTGTCTTCACAGTCAGTGAAGTCAGGACAGTGAGCTTGCTCTGTGTCCTTCTCAGTGTCCTGAAGATTTAGAACTCGACCATCTCATGACTGCTGCAAACAAGGCTGCCCTGGAGCGTCACATTTCCAACAGTCAGGAGGTAAAAAATGTAACACTTAAAAGATGTGAGACCACTCTCCTTATGAAACCTCATGATTTACATTAATGTATAAAGATAATGCACTTTTTAAGGCAACAGGAATGGCATAAGATATGAATATCAGAATAAATATTGATATGTTCTAATGAAGAGGGAGAGAACATAGTTCTTTCCAGCAAAACCCAAATAACTGCTTCTGTGATTTGTACTCTAAATCCAGTTTGCATGCAAGTAACTTGGAGAAGGGCAGTTTCTGTCTAAAGTGAAATAAGTACTCCTTTTGTCATGCATACCTGGGTGTATTAACCGATATGTACTAATTGGCGCTGCAGACACCTGTGAGAGCATTGTATTTCCTGTGTGCCAAGCTGTGAGGGCACACTCCGAAGCACACAGCTTAGCTGGTGTGTTAGAAGGAAATATTGGAGTACTAGATTTTGATGGTATGCTCTACCACATGCTCCTGAAAAGTATAGGCAAAAGGTCTCTATCTAAAAAGTGTATTTAAAAAAGTACAAGACTAGAAACCTGGATTTGTGAAGAGCAGGTTGTGCTGATCAAATCAACTGCCCTCTGCGATGAGTTAGCTGACTCCATCACTGGGTGTAACGCAGCAGATGTTTTCTACCTTGACTTTAGACAGGCTTTCAGTTTGGCCTCTCATAACATCCACATAGCCAAGTTGCAGAGGTACAGATTGGATGAGTGGACTACAAGGTGTGTTAGAAACTGGCTAGATTGTCACAGTCAAAGGACAGTGCCAACACCTGGAAAGAAGTTACTAAGTGGCATTCCTCATCGGCTCATACTGAAACCAGTAGTGCTTAATATCCTTAACAACTCACATAATGGGATGTAGTTCCTTGGGAAGTTCACAATAAGACTAAGATGTAGAGAGCAGTTGATAAACTGAAAGGAAGTACTGCTCAAAGGGACCAACTGAGATCAATAATCTGAAGAAATGGGAGGACAAGAATTTCATGAAATTCAACAAAGACACCTGTAAAATCATGCCTGTGGGGTGGATAAATTCAATACTCCAGGCTAACTGCTAGAAGGGGACTTCAGAGAAAAAGTTGTCAGGGTCCTTGTGGTCTACAAATTGAATATGGATTAGCAGCATGTCTTTTCAGTAGTGAAGGTTAACTGCATACAGGGCTGCTTTGGCAAAGCATAGAAAGCAAATTTAAGGAAGTGGTTAGTTTCCTTTATTCAGTATTCAGAAGCCTTTAACTGGACTATTATGCTCAATTTCCAGCTCCCAGTACAAAGAAAATATTGTCAAACTGTAGGTTGTCTGTCCACCAAGATGCTGGGGGACTGGAGCACAGAATTTACTAGCAGAGGCTGAGAGAACTGAGTTTGTTCAATCTTAAAAGAGAAAGTTAATGGGATAAGCTTATTACTATCTTCAGCTACTGTCTGGGACGGTGTAGAGCAAGACTCATCAGGGGGCAGCAGAGCACAGTGAGGGTGAAAGGTAGCAGGTACAAGTTACAGTATAAAAAAATAATCAAAATTAGCCAGTGTGGCAGGAGCTACTGGGGAACTTCTAAGAGATGTGGAGGTTTGACTGGAAAAGGTTTTGAACATCATGACAGATCCCTGATTTTTTTTCTTTCCTTCTAGCAGAAGGTGCAAGAGGATGACCTCCAAAAGTACCTGCCTCTCTGTGATTTTGCACTACAGCACCCTCAAACCACATTCCTGATGTTACAGCCAGTGGCTGACTGAGTGGACCAAAATTTTTATAGTACCAGCATTTCTCCCTCTCCATCCACCATGTCTATCTCACCAACTTTTGCAGCCTATATGCTGTTGTTGCTTGCATGCTGCTGCCCACTTCAGAGCTGCAACTGCGAACAGCTGCTCCTAATAGGTAAGATCTGGTTCTCACAGACAGGATTGTAAAAAAAGTTATTTCACCCTTTGACTGGTTTCATATACAGCTGAAGCCATTAACTGCCGAAAGTATCATCTCTTTCTTCTGCTTAGTAGAAGATACCAATTTCTGAGTAGACACTCATACAACTATGCAAACTTCCATAGTGTCACCCTCTATGTCAGTGATCACCTGAACTGCACAGACCTCTGTCTGAGAATGGATGAGGAGCTGACCAAGAGCTTATGTGTCAGGATTAAAAGGAAGCTAGGGACAAGTAACATTACAGGGAGAGTCTGCTAAGACCAAGAAGATAAGGACCTTTACAGACAGGTAAGTATGGCCTTGCATTGACAAGCCCTGGTCCTTATGGGGGACTTCAGCCACCCTGATATCTATGAGAGGGACAACACAACAGGGCACAAGCAATCCAGGTGTTCCCGGAACCTGCTGATGATAACTTCCTTCTACCAGTGATAGAGGAACCAGTGAGGAGGGTACAATGCTGGACCAACAGGGACAGCCTGGTGGGGAAAGTGAGGCTGGAGGCTGCAGTGGCCACAAAACAGTGGAGTTTGATGTCCTTAGGACAGAAAGGAAGGCATGTAGCAAGCTCTTGGTGGAGTATCGTAGCATAAAGCTCTGGATAGAAGAGGGGCCCAAGGAAGCTGGTTGGTATTCAAGGATCACCTTCTGCAAGCTCAGGTGCAATGCATCCTGCCAAAGAGGAAGTCAAGCAGGAACATCAGGAGGCCTGCATGGATGAACAAGAAGCTCCTGAACAAACTCCAGCATAAAAAGGAAGCCTACAGAGGGTGGAAGTGAGAATGAGTAGCCAGGGAAGAATATAAAGAAATAATATGAGTAGCCAGTGATCAGGTTAGGAAAATTAAAGCCTTGGCAGAATGCAGTCTGGCCAAAGACATTAAGGGCAACAACAAACTTCTATAGGTACACTGGGCATAAAAGGAAGATGAGGGAAAATGTGAGTCTCCTCCAGAAGGAAAACGAAGGACTGGTCACCTGGGATGTGGAGAATATCAACAACTTTTTTACTTTGGTCTTCATCATAAGGGGTTCGGTAGAATCAAGTTCAGTGAGCAAAGCACTAACACAGTAACTACATTACATCCATACAAGTCCTTTGTTACATATTTTTTGTGTTATCTTGTCCTCTGCCCTTTGTAACAGTCTGTAAGGAAAGGTAATTGGACTTTAATACTCTGCTTATGTGCAGGAAAAAGTGCTAAATATTTGAGGGATACTGTGGCTACATGCAAAGCATACATCTTTGTTATATATGCACTTGCATTTTTTCTAAAAGATGCTCAAGTTTTTTGTTCGGGGTTTTTGTTTTGTTTTGGGGTTTTGGGTATGCCAAGTGTTATTTTGGAGTCCTTTTTATTTTCTCAGAATTGCATCAAAAGCCTGATTTTTATTTTTTTTTCCACTGCGGATTAATTTTCTGATCTCTGTTCTAAGCATTTAAAGATAAAAATTATACACAACATGAAAAACAGAAATTTGGAAAAAAGATTAACAATAACAATCTCCATACTGCCCTATAAAATATTAGTATTTATCTTAAAAACACTATGTTTCTAAAGGGTTTTTTTGATCTTGTTAGATTGCTTGGATTTTTCTTCAGTTGGTTACTCTACCATAAAGCTTATGATTTTCAGGTGATTCTTGAAGACTACTGGCAATATCCATTACACCCTTCTGTACTTTAAAGCATGTACCTAGACAGTCAGCAGTATGAGCAAATTGTAGTGTCACGTGTGCTACCATATTTTCATTTCAAAGACCATTACAAGGAGAATATTAATCTTAAATGTATAAAAATGAGTGGGTTTTTTTTTATTAAAGACGTAGCTGACATACCTGGGTTAAAAAAAAATGAAACCTTATTATACAAAGAAACGTTATTATACAACCTTATACAATAATCTGTATTATGCTTATAGAAATAAGCTATTCTGAAATATGGGGGGGGGGAAATTTAAACTAAGCTGATTATCATGTGATTTAGTGTTGTGGATTTTACAGTATTTTTATAAAAGCAATCTGTGAAGGAAGGCAGTAAGTCACCCAGTTAAGTATAAGAGGAGTTTACTAGACTGGCCTTGAAAAAGTGGTAAAAGATTATAAAATTAATTTTTTTATCTGACATATCAACTTTTAAACATATTGATTGGCACATACAGGATATAGTTTTTAAAATAAATTGTTCTTCTCTTTTATTATTAATTTTATTGGCAATTTGTATT
Source organism: Agapornis canus (assembly GCA_036873685.1). Classification (NCBI taxonomy): domain Eukaryota; kingdom Metazoa; phylum Chordata; class Aves; order Psittaciformes; family Psittacidae; genus Agapornis; species Agapornis canus. The sequence continues at coordinate 21,003 of JBAFWW010042615.1, forward strand.
TGGTTTTAAAGTTTGTGGTTAATGGAAAACATCATAAAGAAACTAGTAGAAAAGCAACAAACTATTATAATCTATCTTGAGAAAATAAACTGAACTTAGAATCATAGAATCATAGAATAGTTAGGGTTGGAAAGGACCTTAAGATCA
>JBAFWW010042617.1:7169-26109 GCA_036873685.1 Agapornis canus
CCCTGCTTATGGCAGGGGGGTTGGAACTAGATGATCTTAGGGTCCTTTCCAACCCGAACTATTCTGTGATTCTATGATTATTAAAGTTAGAGATTATAATCAACAGACCACTTTATAAAGTTATTTAGTTTTATTTTAATTTGCTAGTTCGGGGATTGCTTGCCGACTTGCATTTACTGTTGCCTTGGATGGTTTATTCTTTTGCTTGCGGCATGTACAAAGGCAAGGCTTCCTTCTGTGTTTGTTTGCTTTTGTGCTGTGTTAGTTTTATTTTGACCAGCACAATTTCCTGAGAAAAGCAATTTTTTAAAAACCTTTCACAGGGCTTGGAGAATTTTTATGTACTCTTAATGTTTACTGCTAGTATCTTTAGACTTACACAGTTACCCCCAGAATATTACCTACAGACTTCTTTGACATATTACAGTTTTCCAGGAAAACCAGAGGGATAAGGGAAGTAGTCTATACTTCTATGAATTTTATCCTTTTACTTTTCCTTCCGCAGACCTGAAGAGTTATAAATGCATATTCCTGAGTATGCATGGCATATCAGCTTGAAAGCTTCCTACATATTATAAAAACTAGTCAGATACTTTAAAAGATCATATAATCTTTTGCACTGACTACAGCTAACAGGCAGGACTGATTTTGCCTATCTTATTCCTGGTTAAGTCTGTTTTTAAGAATTTCCCACAATAAAAATTTAGCACCTTCTCCATGCAATATATTTCAGGGCAATTCTTTTCAGCAGTTCAGAAGTTTTCCCTAATTCACGTCATACAATTTAAGGCCTGTGTAAAATAAAAATTATCCAGGATATCTACTTCACTCTTTTTAATACTTTTCTATTTCTCATTCAGATTGCTTATACCAAGAGAGTAAAACATCAAGCAAAAAAGCAGGAGATGGGGACAAGCAAATACAAGTGTTTATTTTCAGATGAGTTTTCTACACTCTAAGCCAACTCTGTCTAGGGATGTGGAATCAAAACCTAACTCTCTCAATTAAAAAATAGGACAAAAACATAATGAAACAAAACTAGCATGAAGATAATAAAGCATAAGTGTCCATCTGTAATTTCATCTTTACCTTCTCTTCTGATGGGGTGCTGTACATCTACAACACATTCACATTTGTCACTATCCCAGATCCATCCATTATGACAAAGTTTGTTGGTAAAGGGGCATCTAGAAGAAAAAGAAAACAAACAAACAAACAAAAATGCCAAACCAAAAAACCCAAACCCCATAGGAATGAAAAAAAAAAAAAATAAAAAAAAAATAAAAAAAAGGAGCATCAGTGTAGTCATTTGGCAAAATGAGCCTGTTAGTACGCTGGGTCTGTCACATGTACTATGTGAAGTTATGGCATCTGTGTGCATTATTGCTGCAAAAAGAATACCTTGTGACTGAGTGGTTTTGCTGACAGGGCTGAGCTCTCTGGCTCCCAGCAACTAGAAAGAACAGGTACACCATGTATTTCAGATTACATCCCTAGGAAACAGCTACAGTTTTTCAGCTCCTTTTTTCCATAAAAGAGCTCTACCCCACCCAGGGTAGTCTTTGTCTTACACTGTTTCTGCCATGTAACTATTCAGTTTTGCCAAGCTGCCAGAAAGTGCAGCTCCAGTTTGTAATTTGCCCATGCTTAAGGATGTACAGTGGACTTTTCCCAGGTTTAGAGGGACCAGTTTGACTTTCAGGCACTTTGCTCTGGAAGAGGAACTCACAAACTGGAGGAAGAGGGCTGAGGTCTATCTGTATTCATGTAGGAAGAGGCCTCTGATGGGTCAGCATGCTGATTGAAGGCTCAAGTGGCTTTGCTGAAATGCCACCTCTCCCCTAGCCCAGATGTCTACCTGAAGGGCAGTTGTAGTGGCAAGCCTATATGCAGAGCTAGACAGACATCTGACTTTCAGTGAGTCACTCAAGCTATCTGTGTTTCTAGAGTCTTTGTTATATTAACATAGCCTGTTCTCTCCAAGACTACAGTTATTTTATATCATATTTTGGATTAGATGTGAGATGATTTTTCGCCAGTCAATGATCCTTAAAGATGCAAACCAGAACTGGATCAGAAAGCGAAAAGCCATGATTCACACTGACACTTACCTGACATGCCATGAGGTTTGGCAGAGGGCTTTAGTTTGAGCACAGCACTCAAGCCCACTTGTGCCCTGCCTAAATAAAGCACAAATGGAGTTGCTCATGTCAGGTTGAAAAAGTATACCTAAACATACTTAAATAGCCCCATTGGAGCATAGTGATAAAATGTGCTTTTGAGCGCTCAAGCACCTAAATGTCTTAATGCCTCCAGATGCTGCTGAACTAGCCTGTTATTTGTTGAATTCTGGCGTCCACTCTCTTCTAATTCACGAGGTTTAGTTGAAGTTTTCTAACTGAGAGTGACAATCAAGTTATTTAGAAATACTGTTGGGATAACATGAAGTGAATGGACCATTATAATGACCAAATCAGAACAAAATAATTTTCATACTTTGGACAGCACAGAATGTGCAGAAATTGTAAATAAGGGAACTTACCCATCTTCTTCTGGGTACTGCACAGATCTTCGTATGATGGCATACTGATGGTGCTGGGTATTTGATAGACACTTACAGCCTGTGTGATTAGCAATTTTGATTGGTACGGGCTCAGGAACACTTGTCAAGGGAACCGAGATCTCAAAGAGCTAGGTGGGTGAAATAACATTTATTTTTCAGTTTCCATTATACAGTTAAAATTTGGAGTTTTAATTCAAAACCTCTTATTCTTTGCCACCACTTTTTCCCACCCTTGCTCTTTTTCCAGAGGTAATTACCATGAGCAAGTAGGCACTGAAAAGTGCAAATGCAATTGCAAGTGGGCACTTACTTTTGAAAAGTCAGCAATGCCCACCAAGAAAGGAAATTGACAAAATGTTGGTCCCAGTGCTGTACTACCAACTATTAAACACCCAAGAGAACTCAAAATTATTTGCAAACCAGTCGCTTATGGAGACAGCTATTTAACTGTCCTAGGGTATAATCACAGCATGCATGTTTAGTGGCCTCATTTCACCTCTGCAGCCTCTTCAGAGAGGTAAGAAACAGGAGTAAATAGAGTTCATTTCACTTCAGCTGTGTTCTTGCAGGGAATCTCCCTGGAAACATCTCTCTCTTGTTTGTAGCAGGAGCCTAAGGAACCAAGCAGCCTAACTGCAGTGCATGCAGATTGCTTAGGCTGATCTCTGTTTAGCCCTGTGGAAGCCTGGTTCCTTGGGCAGCTACATGTCAGAGCTGTTGAAGCAACCCCACCCCCTGCCTGTACCTTCCGCAAGCCAGCTTTCTTCCCATGGAAATGAAGGCACACATAGGGTATGTCTTTGCATGCCACCATGTCTTGGCTTAACACTGCAGCCACATGCAGGCATTGAAAAGTATTCCTAAGACAGACTGCTTGGACATTTGAATTTAGGTGTCACAGTGTCTGACTTCAGGTGGCATGAATATCCTTCAGAGGATATTTTGTGCCAAGATAAAAAAGATGCTGTCACTAATATGGGAGTAATTCCATTCATTTTAGAGGAGTAAATCTGGACTGATGGTGGTGTATCCAGGAGTGGGACTTAGCTGGGGACTTTTGAGGGAACGGTTATTTTGAAGAATGCTGAAGGAATGTTACACTCTGCAAAACTTCAGTTTTTCAACAAACTTATAAACTGCTGCTTCAAAGCCACATAAATAAATAAATACATTTTAGCCTGACCTAGCTCCCTGAACTGACTAGATGTCTTTTTTGTGTGGCCAACAGCTTGTAACAGCTTTCTCCTTCTGGTGTGGAATGAAAGCAATTAATGAACATTGATGCAAGAAGGACAGGCCGTGATTTATTTTACTCGAGCTATATTCCAGTACAACTAGACACAGTAGAATTAGATTCCAAAAAACCTGAAACCAATACAGACTTGCTGCCCATGAGGACTTCAATTTTCTTTTGAAATCAACTGCCCTCCATCTTTGTTCTGATTTAAAGAAAAGCCTTTTTCATAAGTAAAATTTAATGTTTTACTCCAAGTCAAAAGATGTTATCAACTATAAGTAGGGATGCACAAAGTGAAGATTAATCAAGGAGGACCAGTCTCCTGTGCTCCTTCTGCAGGTGTGAACACAGCTGGTTTCATCTGCAGCGCTGATTGAAAGTACTAAACTTGGAGCTCTGCTCAGTCACCTACTAGAGCAAGATATCCCTGTACATAAATGCTACAGGGAGTCTACAGAAGGAAACTTTCTGGCTATTCTCTTTATGCTCACTTTTTGGCATTGGTCATTAAAATTCAGGTATTTGTCACCTGTTGTACATAAGCTGTTGTACATATTTGTACCTGTTGTACCTATTGATTACTTTTTAAGCCTTTCATTTCCAGAGTGACTTGTGATTTGGCACATTCAGATCATGAGGTATTCAAATTGAGAGCATCTGGTCTCTCCTGCTGAAAATGTCTCCTTTTTAGGCTGGCAAAACTGTACATCCAAAATTATTAGCCAGCCTTTTTGGCACTGATGGTAACTTTGAAAATGCAGCACTTGGACTCCTGTCTCACACAGCAAAATTTTCCAGAGTCTCTCTTAACCCTTTGGTGCAGAGGATTCCCATGAGCTAATACACTCCAGAGGTCCCAGGTCCAAGTGACAACACACTAAGGAAGGATTAAACTTCTCAACATCATGTGAGCCTGCAGTCACTTTCTCAGGGCCTGATTTTCCATGTCTACATATATATATCCATTTTTAACATTGCAGCATGAATGTGAAATTGCCATTGCACATGCCTGCATTCACTCCACATGGATAAAAAATTAATTCTACTGTTTGTTATGATAGTGCAAACAGATCTTTCATAACAGGATCTCTGAAACCAAACATCCTCCTTCCCATCCCTTTTTGGATGGCCAGTGTAAAAAGAAAACAGATGAATAGCCTCATTTACCGTTTTTGACACGTAAGTTGTACTTGTATTCATGCAGCTCAGACTCTCCTCATTGCAGCAGCCCCCGCATCTGAACACATTCACACAAGGAGGCTTGAAAAATTTGTTGGTTGTTGTACCCAGCTCTTTGGCAACTTCCACACAGGTTTCCCTTGGTACGCACTGAGTCTTTTGCCATTCCTCATCTATGACTGGAGAAAACACCATTTTTATGAGCAATCATGGCAAAGTTAAACCTCTGATTAGTGAGGCAGAAGCATTATATAAATAAAAATTAAGTGCTGGCAGGCCATTTGCACTTACTTGGATCAATTTGCACTTACTTGGATCAATCTAAGGACTGGAGAGAGTCTGAGTGCAAAATTAGCCCAATAACTTACACCAGCTGCACTGGCAGAGGTTTTGCATGTATCCGCCTTTAGCTTTCAATGCAGATGACCAAAATCTCCACTAATTCCCGTGGTTTAAATAGAGCTGCATTGATTTCCCCTGGCTGAGAGTCAGTTCCACGGTGACTGACAAAGCTGGCCACCACCCTTTTCTCCAGGGTAGACCTCTTTATTGTCATTTTATCCTCTCTCTGTGTGTACCCCACCACAGACTCAGCAGAGTCTGGGCCTGACTGCAAAAGCACATTAATGATTAACAGATTCTGGTCAGAGGGTATTAATACTCCCACTGGATGTCAGCCAGCGAACAGTGTTTCCAAAATGTCCAATGAAATCCAAGACAAACACTCTCACACCTCAGTACCATCAGGGGGTTCAAGTCTGAATAATGGGAGTATGAATTCAAGCATGATTTATCTATTCAAAACACTGTGGCATCTTTCAAATACAGAGTTGTTGTAGACTAGTAATTTATTTTAGATTGATCTGTCAAATTCTGACTGTGAGAAGGAAAAATGCATTAACTGACTGAACCAGAGGGAGAAAACTGACATTTACATAATATTATCTCGAGTCTTGTTAAGAGGTGGCCCTGCTTTTTTTGGCTTTTGCTTACCTGTGATGGAATTACTCAAAAGTCACCAGTGATTATTCTTTAGTCTGTCTTAAAATCACAAAAAACATTTTTCCTGCCTGCCCCCTCCATCAGGCTTCTGAAAGATCAAAAGCAACTTCTGTACGATCAAGACAATTGCTATCCCGTTGCAGTGCACCACCCTACTATTGTGCAAGCAGGGGATACATTTACAGGGAAGTTCTGAAAAAGCAAATGTAAAAAAATCTGGAGCACTTTTAATCTACATGCTATAATTTTTCTTCAGGCGAGCATTTATTTCTATCTTTCCTACTTGACTTTCCTTTTATTTTTAACTTTTCTTTCAACCTACTATGTATATTTAAATCATTCTGTTTATTCCTGCAAAGTCCTTCCTGAAAGCTGATTCACTCCACCTTCCAGTCATACAAAAAAAACACAAGAAAAAAGAACTTGGGGTCTGAATTAGGATTTTATAATAAATTAAGGGAAGAGTCACTAAAATTAATAGAACTTTATGTAATGTTTAGGTAACATTATACTATCAAAACAGCAATCTAATACTAGGACTTAAAATAGAAAATAAACTGTTTGCCAGACTCATTAAGGTATGTGCATGTAACCATTTCAGATGTCACTTCAACGAGTGTAAGCAGTGATGACCTTTCCATCCTCAGTTTATTAACCACTTCTTTAGCAGAAGGGCTGTTATAGGAAGGAGTGGTCCCAAAGAGGTGGGTGTCACATTTTGTTCAACCTGATATTTTCGGTGAGCAAGCACAGGGCAGCTGCTAAGATATTTGGCTCTGATAGTCCAGCTTGAGAGCACTGCAGTCCTAGGTGAGCTGAGCTGCTCGGGGAGGCTGTGATTAGACACAGTGACATGAAATTTCCATGTACTTATCTTTAAAGCTCTAGAAAAGAGGAAGATAAACTCCTGAATTTGCCCTGCAGAAGCTTGGGGTGCTGTGAAAGATGATTTAGCAGTGAAGCAATGAACAGCCTTGATGACCCAGCCTTCTTGTCAAAACACTTTACTAAAACAAAACAGATGCCCTTGGCAAAAAGGTCATTGCTTAATGACTGGAAAGGGTGTGGGGGAAAAAAAAAAATACATGTTTATAAGCTTGTTTTTTAAAAGGAGCTTTAGTACCCTGAACATACTAGGATATTAGAACAAAAGTAGTTTCTGTTCTGGGGTAATTCCACTTTGGATGGCAGAATGGAGAAGATGACCTGCTGGACTTTTTTTAACCTAACTTTCAGTGCCTTGACTTTGAGAAAGCTAACATCTCTGTGCCTAGAGTTAGACTTCTAAAGGAAAAGTAGGAAGTGACTTAATGGCTGTTCCAAGCAGAAAATTACATCTATACAGCAATAGTCATCTGACTTTATTACCTGAGCAGTTAAATTATTCTGTCACTGAAAAAAAACCCAAACCATTGCAATATGCAGTTCCCCAGTAACATTTGATAACATCCTCTGTTGTCTTGTTGTTTTGACAATAGGAATATTTTGATTTTTCAGAAAGGCCAATGCTCACTAAATGAACAGTAGTGGGTAGAGAATTACAGGACTTGACCCTGGATAATACTTCTAATAACTCAATAAATTGTTAAAGTTGCTGTATAGACTTGTACAGCTATGTAAACAAGATGTTTCTCATTAATTAAAGCCCTTTTTATTGTTATTCCAATGTGTATTTGGTTTAGCTTTTTGCTGTACAAAATTTCTATGAGAAGTTTAAAACCCTCTTCAGACTGGCACTCATACCTGCATTTCTATGCTGTGACTCAGAGAAGCAAATTAAGGCCTTTGTTGGGCCATAATTTAGCTGAGTAATGGTGTGCAAATATGGCTGTGGTTATTGTGAAAGTGTTTTTGGAACAAGATCAGCAATATCTGGTTTCCCCAAAGGAAATTGATATGATTATATCACTTCAGGGTAAAGACTGAACAAAAAAATGACTAGCTTGGTCTATCTTCATTAGTCTACAGGGTAGTTTGCTGTAGGATATCCATTTGCTAGACCAAAGTGTAATAACTGAGCCTTTATGTCTATGAATATATAGTGCATCTTGAGTCTTTCACCTAGAAGGAACAATGATAATTTTTGCAACAGATGAGGGAATAGATTGTGATTGCCTGCATTCAGATGTTGGTTTATTGTTTCAAGATTTACTTCTTTCTGGACATACTTCCTCAAATAGATTGATATTAGGGCAATACCTTCTTACTCTAAAATACTGCTGCAGATGCAGTGCCTCATATCAGAGTGCACCTAATAAAACAGGGGATTTCTATGCCAGTGGTAAAGCTTGTGTTTCTGCCTGCAAGCAAATTCTGAGATTTAAGGCAATGCTGCTGGCTGGTCCCCCGGTCAACCATTCCAACCTGTTCTTTGCACATTGACTTCCCCTCCATTCTTTGAACTGACAAACCCATACATAATACATCTTCTCTTCAGAGAGTATACAGAGAAAAAGAAGCCTGATTTGGACACAAAACAGGGAGGCATACTCCTGCTGCTGCCTGACATTTTTTCATACAAAGTCATTTTCCATGAATGCTCTGTTGTTCCCAGTACGGGTGTATTGTAGGAAACCCTGGTACTTAACACTTTACTGAACAAGAATCAGTGGTCCTGAAGCCAAGATCAGACTCAGTTGCAAACCTGCACCTACCTTTCAGTGTATCAATATCATAGAAAGCAGCAGCAAATCTAGTAGAGCGATGTGATGCAGAGCGGGAGTCTAAATTGGCCAGACTCTTAAGTTTTAGCCTGCATTTCCACAGCTTCCAGTCCTCGGAGTGAGTGATGCGAAGCAGCTCTTCCAGGCTTGATGCTCTCCTGATCTGCTGTTCTGACTGCTCCAATGCTGACAAAGATGTCCTCTGGAAGGGAAGGGATAAGTTAGAAAGCATGTGTCAGGCAAACACAGCATTCAAAGTGCTGCAAAGTGCAGAATGCACCTGCCATTCCCCATCTGACTACCGTTTGGGTCATGTCCAAGTCAGCCAAAGTGGCCTCAAGTCCAACCTCAGCACTGTGACTGCGCAGCAGCATTAAGCGCAGTCATTGCATCTTCCATCTGAGTGATATATGTGACCATTCCTTGCTTCCAGAGAAGAACACTCCCTACAAAGACCTACACCATCAGTTTAACATTGCTATTCTCTTAAAAAAAATACCTGTTTAACGAAAGCTCAGTAGTGCACAGCACCCCAGAACAATAGTGGTGTCTTTTCTGCTGCTTTCTCACAGCTGTGTTTGTGTGTTTATCAAGACATTGAGTATTTATTTCCACTGACTCACCCAGATCTGCTGAAAACTCTTGCCTTCAACCCAAGTACAAGATCATTATTGTAAATGGCTGTGTTGCACTGGGCCTGTGCTCCCAGCTATACTCTCTGCTCATGTAGTTGGCTGTACTTCGTGAGTTGCATATAAAAAGCTGCAGTGCCAGTTATCATAAATAAAGTGGCAGTTCTTAAAAGCAAAGCTGAACTATAGGAAGCTGGCAAGGAGTTGTGTAGCGGTCTGAACAACTGGCAAGTAAGTGCACTGTATGGGACTGGGGAAGGGGTAGCTGAAAGGGTCACCTATAAGAGGGACATTTTTAGATGAGATCTGACACCCAAGCACGGAGAGCATCTGTTATTTGTTATTAAAACATTTGTGGCATTTATTTTGCAACGATATAGATGCCAGTCTGTACGTACGGGCTAATTTCATTTTTGGGTAATTACCATCTACTACCTAAAATTCCCTATGTAATTGAATTAGAATAAGTTATTTGCTCTTCTTTATGCCCATACAGAACATTGTATTGTGCTCTAGCAAGCTGCCATGTTTCATTATAGAGATGGCTGAGATTTCATAGGTGAATGATATCTCATGCACTTCACATGTGGTGAAAACTGGAAAACCCATTTCAACAGTTTTGGACAAATAGCTCAGAAGAAATGTGATTACTTCATATCAGAAACTGAATTTCAAGATAGTTTTACAAAAAAAGCTATCTGGAATTTTGCTGATCTAAGAAAGCTGAATTTCAGCTTGAGGTCAGTGTGTGAAGACTCATCTGTTCTAAGAACCGCAGTTTGTATTCACACCCATTCACAAACTGTCTCCTTGACCTTGCAAAACATGTGAGTGTAGAGCTGGCACTGGCATGGTAATGGCAGCAAAAATATTAAAACTGAACTCTAATAATCATTGACAAGACTCTTTTTCTCTCTTTGAGCTCATCAGAAAGATGAATCAGCATCTTCTGAACTAGACAGCATTCACAGAGAACCTGTAAAATGAGATGACGGTATTCTGTAAATTAGAAGATATATTCTTGAATTTGTTGTAAGAGTCACTGGCTTATTACTAGCTTTTCCATTTCTTTTACTCTAAATATCAAGAGTTGCTATTAATGATTATTATATGAGCAAAATAAATTTTAAGCCTAAGTTGAAAGGATACAGAAAAAGTATACATGCCTCTACATGGTCAGCAAGCATCTCTGGGTTTATCTAAAGCAAGATTGTGTGTTAGCTTAAGGATTTTTCTATTTTTAAAGCTGTACAATTTCCTAATGTGGACTGGACACACTGAAATATAACTAACTCATGCCTTCACAGTTACTATTGTTTAGAAAGAGAAGTGAGTTAAATTAGTAGCATTTTTATACCAAAAAAAAATGCATCTCCAATAGGATTTGAATTCTAGGAATAATAAAAAAAGTACCCCTGATATTGATGCATCATAGTGGTATTGACAAATTGCCCAGCCAGCCCAGGCTCAAAAGATCATGAAAGGTATCAGTGTGGTAGATCTTTGGTCAAATCAATCTCACCACAGTTATCTGGGGTATAAAACGTCTGAAGACAAGCACCTAATTTTGTTCCAGTCTACCTAAGAGCCAAAACAGGAACAGTAAATACCACCTTATGCCTTTGGTTTGACTCCTCTGAGACTACTACAGTAATCTCACCTAAAATGGTCTTCTAAATACTTGCTAGAGCATAAACTGTTCAGCATCCAAAAGGACATCTCTTATCTTTATACACATTAACCATAAAAGAAGCTACTTAAAGGCATTCAAAACTAAAATCTTAGAAAATTAAAAGAATGTGCAAAGTGCAGCAGCCCCGGTCAGCAGGCATGGCCTTACTACCTCAGACACCACAGACTGAACTGGGCACCCTCTTGCTACAGCACAGCAGAACTGACTAGTGTGTGGTCACAAAATGTTCCCAACGCATTAATTTCTGGTCATCCTGCAGCTACAAATGAAAACACAGAACCTCTTACAGTCTCAGAAAATGAAGATAATCAGAGGGCTGAAGCACATCTTCTATAAAGGCTGGGAGAGTTGGGGTTGTTTGGCCTGGAGAAAAGGAGGCTCCAGGAAGACCTCAGGGCAGCCTTCCAGTACCTAAAAGGAGCCTACAAGAAATCTGGAGAGGGACTTTTACAAGGGCAAGTAGTGATAGGGTAAGGGGGGATGACTTTAAACTGGAAAAGGGTAGTTTTACTGTTTTTTTTTGCAAGTTTAGTAGATGTTAGGAAGAAATTCATCACTATGAGGGTGGTGAGGCACTGGAAGAAGTTGACCAGAGAAGTTGCAGATGCCTGTTCCCAACTTGTGTCTTTTGCATGCTCACAAAATGAACAAATAACCTGTGGAGTTGTATCACTGGAAAGCTCAAAATGTCCTCAACTTTTGGTACCCATAAATGCACATACACCCTTTAATCAAACAAATACATAATGTTATTGTCTACAAGAAATGTTCACATAGAACTCATCAATAACAAATATCAATATAATAAGTTTAAGTACTTCATTCTTACTTCATTTACTACTGCTATTAATATATTTTTTCTAAATATCTTACCCAAGAATGGATTCCATGCCCAGAGATAAATATCAGATTCATACTTAAATGAAGTTTTATGTTTTTTTGTAACACAGACCTCTCATATGTTCCAGAACTATTCTTCAACTCAAAAAGGAGTATTTATTTTCCTCTATTTGGGCTATGAGCAACATCATTGACATCAGGAAATGATAATGTGGGTTAGCACTGTGATTTTTGGATAATTACAACTTTTGTCCTTCCAAAAGAAACCATAATGGACTATCTATCTTTTTCCTAGCAATCTCAGATGCCAGAAAACCCTACAAGTAGTTAGCATTGAAAAAGAACAAGAGAAAAAGCAGTGATACATTCAGTAGCCTTTCCCACCTTGGATGCTGTCTTAAATCAGACACTGAGCTCATTCCCCATTGATTTATGCTAGTGAAATATTTGGCTTATCATGTCACATAGATGCACAATCCCACACATAGTCTGCACTGTTTAAACTGGGCCCCTTCTTGAGAATTAGTACTGACAATCTGCTATCAGGTGTTCAGAAGTTTGCACCATTTTCTCCATGCTGGACAAGTTCCTAGGTTTCTTGCCTGAGAAAAAATATTCTACCCTTTGCAAACTGATGTCTACAGAAACCACATTTGCTGATACCCATTTTTAGCATGTGTGGCTCTTTGCAACATGACATAGATGGCCTTTGCATTAACACTGTGTTTCAGGATCTCCTGGAGGTATTTTGAACAATGGAGGAAAGATGTGTGGAATATGATAGTGAAAGAAAGACCCACTGAAGTTTATTTCAGGACCTATAGCACAAACACATGTCTAGGACCCAAAAGTAATACTTTTATTTCTTTTTAAATTCCTTTTCTTTTAATTTTCAAAATCCATTCTTCTCTGCCTTGTAGTCTTTATCCACAATGGGCTATAAACCTCTGCTTAAAGCTGAACACATTTAAGAACTCTTCTGAAAAGGAATGGTTTTCTGTGTTAGGGTCACAGATACTATTGTGGGAAATGCTGCATAAATACCAGTGGAAATTCAACATTATCACTATGTCTGAGGCCAGGACAAATGATTAAGGAACCTCTCAATAACCTTGTACTGTTTTATGATCCATCCTCTCAGCAGTCAAGCAATCAAAGAAGGTAATAGCTTTATCTTGCCAGGGAAAGCAGATTTCAGCTACGTAACAGAGTGATGACTCTCTTAATGCCCTTGTAACACAAACATTACCAAAAAGGTTTAAGCTAAGTTCAGACTAAATCTTTCAAAATAAACCAATGTGTGCGTGTGAGTTCATCGTGAAGTGAGGGTACTTGGAAATCAGCAAAGGGTGCTAGCAGCATGTAAGGGCATTTTCAACCTTTATGTGAGTGTTTTGTGCTTAATGCAGCAGTAGCAGATGCATTCAGTTTGAGAGAATTCATATAGAAGACAAAGACATTACACAACCAGGAGTTCAATTCCCTCTGTTCCATTGATGCCCAAAGGCTATTCTCAGAACTAGACTCACACCAGTTTAAATACTAGGTAGATGATTCATCACCACATAAAAATAACAAGGAACTTTCCTGCTTCCATGAAGGCATTTTCTTCCCCAAGGTGTTCTTATGCCATGAGCTGATTATAGTCATGGGCTCATCTTGCAGAGACAGAGTGCCTACAGCTCCCTACCACCCCACAATCATTATAAATAAAAAAAATAGGATCCTATGAGTTTTCACCTGACTGAATATGAACTGAATATCTGAGACTCCTAATTAATGGAGAAAAATAGGTGTATTGGGAGCACATTCATCTCATTGTAAAGTCTTTGATAAACTGTTCCTCCAAACTGCCTCTTTATCTCTGTTGACGCTGAATGAGGAGCCAGCAGGTCACTAGCTCAGCTGTAGTTAGGTGACCTGAATCCCATTCAGCGGAGAGCAGCCAAATGAGATGAAATCCTCTGTCCTTATCCAATGCACAAGCAATTTATGAGGGACAGGAGTCCCTCATAAATGTTTCTATTACACAAATATAAACAACCAGGAAAAACAACTGCACCAGGGTCTGAAGGACCTGGAACTGGCTGAAGGCCAGCAATGGCAGCTGCCTGGACTGAGGAAAGAATTTCAGTTACTGCCTCAAAGCCGTGGGGTGGTTGCCCAGCCATGCTGGGGCTCACAGCATACAGACTGTGAGCTGATGTGGCCTGGGAACTGCAAGGCTGTTCCTGTGGAAAAGTCTTGTCGTCCCTTGGCAGGAAAATGGGATAACTCCTGCCATTGTGAGGCCAACACAAAAAATCTACAGAGTGTCTGAAGGTCTCTTATTTGGCCATTTCCCTGGTGAGAATGACAAGCTTGTGTGGAGTCTCTGCAATAAGAGGAACTCCTTTTGAGAATTTTCATCTTTCTTATTAGAATTTTTAGCATTATTGTGACTCCTAGGGGTATGGGGTCAGGTACAAACACAGAATAAAAAGGTCCTAACATCCTAACATCCTAACATCCTAACCTGATGTCTACAACCAAAGTAAAGAATGAGAGTAAACAGAGGAAGGCATTCATCCAAAAGGAGTGCCAAGGAAACACAGAAAATATTGCTCATAGTGATGGGCCATGAATTTGAGATGGCAGGGGCTCAACCACTGCCAAATTTTATCATTAAAAAAATATTGTCTATAATCGAGCATCTTGTATCCTTGGGGTGTTCTATAAGGGGTTATAGTGGGAGAATTTGCAGCTTGAAAACATCAGGCTTGCAGGAGTGACTTACTGCCTTATCAACAAGCAACTGAATCACCCTATAAACATTTAGCATGAGGTGTCTTACTCTACCACATGTCTGACACGTAGTAGTTTGCAATAATTCTATCATCACCATTATATTTCATTTCTGAAGAGAGAAAAAAACCATCTGCTTTTCAGCATCTCAAATAACATCAGAATTTGGATTTTCTGTCAGATATGAACTTCTGATATATGAAATCCCGTGCCTGACTGTATCCCCTCTGTAATCCTGATTATCTGTGCATTATAAGTACATAAATAGTAAGTTATTTTTAATTATGGTGAACATGACCACAAAACAATGAGGTATTTTGACTTCCTACTAATATTTTTCCCTGAAATGGATGGGTTTGTCATGAGATTTTTCAGAGACTATTACAGTCTTTGCCATCATTATCAGAGGCATGGATAAAGTTTCAGGAGCATGTAATACTTCATTCCACCTTCAAATGGTGATTTTGGTTTTAAACAAATACCCAAATCTGTTCTGATACTTAGAAAACAGTTTAGGCTGTCTCAGTGCATTGTCTTGTCCAGACTGAACATTATCACAGTTACAGTATTAACAGCCTGGAGGGTTGCATTAGACATATGATAGTGAAAAGAAGCTGGGGTTTGGGAACTCTAAGGCAAGTTACCAGGGCAGCACCTTTTGTTTTCCAAAGCTCCCTCAGCAAATTACTGCCTTGATTTTCCTGCTAATATTTTCAGCTGTGCCCACTACTAGAGCATTTTCTGCAACTGCACCAAAAGGAGACTCCATGTAACTCTCACCAGCAAAAATATACATCAGACATGTCACTTGGCTGTAATGCCCAGACAGCTACTCCTGCTGTGTGTGTGGAGGAGGAAATGATCCTCTGAGTGGAAAGCCTGAAGCTCACATCTCTACCCTCATCAGTGTCTGCTTACCCAGAAAAAGCTCAAGGACTGAAGAATAGGTATAGGGAAAAAGTTTTGCTTCCCCCTACCCACAACCTAGGTGAAACCTCTCCCCTGTCTGCCTCAGGAGTTAAAGAGTGTTAGCCCTGGTCATCCATCCTCTCAGGAAGGGTGGCTGTGTGATCACACCACTTCATCCTGATGTCTTGTGTGTCATGGCTGCTGAAAGAAAAACTGCATAGAGCCCTGTCCTGTAAGAAAAGCAATGGAGAATTGCCAAAGCATGGAAAGAAGGAGTGAAAATACGTTACTTGCAGGCTTGAGAGAAATGTAAAATGGTAAAACTAGTAGTTTGACTGGGTGTTCTATGAGGGGGCATAGGGCTTACAGGGAGGCTTTTATCTGAGACTGTCACATTTCTCAATGATGCAGACGTGAGGTTTGAGGGCCTCTTTTGCTAAAAACATGTCAGAACAGCATTTGACCAAGACCCAGAAATTGTGAAGCAATTTTTTGACTGCTCCACCTCTGTTGTTCAGTGTGGTAAAAAGTTCCTTCCAATCTCCCTGGGCTCTGGTCTTTCTTTCAGTGAAGACAGGAGACTTACCCATTTCCTAAACTTAGTAGTTAGGGTGATGACAAACACTTCTACTTTAGCTATGTACTCATAAGTAAATCACATCAGCTACCCTATGGCTTCAAGAGAACAGCTATTTTATATTTTGAATGGCCTTTTGAACTACAGTAGATCTTTTGTGGTGCTACAGCAAACAAATCAGACAAAATCCTCAGATATGAGAAATTTTGGATGCTGTATTCTTAGTGTGAATGAACCAAAATATTCAAAGCACAGAACTGAAATCATTTGAATTGTACATGATTTTGTCAAAGCATAAATCTCAGAATATTTAATATTCTTTTTCATGCCCAAGCAATCATAGACTGATAGTATTTTATCAAAATACCTCTCACAACTATAGACCTTTAGCCAGCTAAAACTTTACACCAAAATGAGGGAGGCTTTTCACCAGCAATCAAACGTTTTGAGAATCAATTACAACTGTCATTAAACAAATACTGCTTCCCATAGCCAGGCCTTTTGGCTCTTGTAGAAAACATCCTCACAGCAGCTGAATGTTATTTTCAAGGTACAAGCATTCCCTGTGCATCATTTTTTGGCAAAGATGGAAAAGCCAGATGGGCAGATGGAAGAAAAAAGTAGGTCTGCTGTGGTATGGAGTTTCTTCCTCTTTCAAGCCTAGTCATTTACATTGAGAGTTTACCTTTAGAGCCCTCGCATGGTGATCACACAAAGTGTATTTGCTTGGTTTAGTGAAAGGTCACTTTGGTCACTAATGATTGTCATGAAAGACCACGATGGTAAATCCTTGATGTATCCCAAATATTAATGATGGCTTTGGGAGTCTTACAATATGTTTTCTGGGCCTCTACTTGTATGTTTGTTCATATTGTCTTACATTGCTGCAATCTGTTCAGTCAGCCATGATGCTCTGCTCAGAGCATGTCTAGAAATATTACATAGCAGTTACTTCATCATGCACAATATTAGGTGCTAGTCTAGCACTGTAATGGGGCACACATGTCAAAAATAGCATATCATATGTATTTACAAAGAGTTTGTCCAGACTGTGGACACTTTCTTCTGGTATTTGTTCATTCTTTGGAAGTCATTGGGATTTGGACAGTGATTTTGGAATGGCTCAGCAACAGAGACCTGAATTAAATCAGATGACTATGTGTGTTTTAATACTTGAAAATATTTTTTAATGTGATGAAGATTCCTTCAGTTAGTGCTTTCATCAGTTTCTGGGTTTGCCCCAAGACACTTTAATAAATGTTTTGGAAGTGTGACTAGCCAACTGGATGGCTGGGTTTTAAAATGTCACTTCACAAAGCAAAGAAGCCATTGCCAGTACTGAATGAACTTATGTTACCCCAATCCCATGCACACATTTTCCTGGAATAGTACTTTTTCTTAACTAATATTTCCCTAGCAGTTCAGGAAAGTATCCTAACGTGGTTTCTGAGTCACATTGCTAATTCAAATGAAAAGCTTTGCCTGCTTGTATGGCACATTCTCTACATGCAATGGTGATATATAATACAGTAACATGATGCAACATTTTTGCAATGCAACCTGACCCAAAAAGAACTCCCTCCCCAACTGCATGCAAATAGTGACCACGCTGCAGTTGGTGACTATGAATTCTCAAATCTAACCCAGCATGCTTCCCATCTAGAAGCACGGCTCAAACAGAGCCATCTGACATCCTGATGATAAGGAGAGCACTCACCCTGCTCCAAACCCATGTGGCACGCATATGGGGTTGCCAAATCCCTTGTCTTTAGCTGCATGTCCATTCTATGAGTCTATGACTCTGCTGAAGTGGCAAGAACCCTAGATTGTGTTCTAGCACTAGTTGAGGGGTCCCACATTTTAGGTCACATCTGGGGAAGAAAATAGAACAAATATGCAGGTATCCTTCAGGAAGCTGATTTTTTCTCAGTGCAAGCAAACTAAAATACCTTGATCAATTGTTCTGCTATTCATTGATACAGGAGCCCATATATAGCTCATTCGCAAGGACATAAAAAAGGAGCAAATTCTGGTTGGTCTTCCCATGGGCAAATGGGTTCTCTGCAGCTGTAGTGAGGACATGTAGAATTTTGTCTCTATTCCTCAAATCCTAACAAGAATGATGAAGATTTGCAAAACATGGTGGGGAGGTATGAAGAAGGCAATAAAGTAGTTAAGGGACTGGCACATAGTGGGAGGAATAAGAAATTCCTAAAGAAATAAGGCATTCTTGAGGGAAGGTATCACATCAGATTTACTTTCCTGCAGCAAAATATCTCAGGTCATTTCTTTCCCCCCAGGGAAACTGAGCAATACAGTGGTTTGGGGACTATATCTGAAAGCCTAGCCCAAGAAACATCAACGGTCAGTTTTGTAACTGGACATATTACTGCTGAGAGAAAGGTCTGAAGGAAACACAGATCCTGGTCATTTAGTGACAACTATAAAACTACTGTACAAGGTTTATAATGAGAATAAGAATAAATGAGTTACCAGCTACCACAACTGTATTTTATTTATTTTTTTCAAATACCAATACGGTGTCCACAGGAGATAAGACACAGGTAAACCTCACTCAGATCTAGTCTGGAGTAGAGACAGTATGGATGAGAATAAAATCTGCAGACACAGCAGCAGAGGTCTCAAAAGACAAAGTTTTCACCAAGTTTATTTTTCCTCATTTTCAAGCAGACTATTTCTCTGTTTGCCTCCGGTGGGAGCCTGCCTCCATCCCACCACATTAGTGGTTAGAAACAACTCAAATGCCTGTGAGGGAGAAAGCACAAGTAGGCTGTGGAAAACACACAAGCAGCACTCGCTGAGCCTGAGTGGATTGCTTGTTTTGGTTGCCTTGAGACCAC
>JBAFWW010042617.1:46371-57182 GCA_036873685.1 Agapornis canus
GGGGGGAGTGTTCTTTGCTCTTTCAAGGGTTTGTATCATCACAATGCTATGCAGACACAGTGACCATTACCACAGCACCTGCAAAGGCCAGTATCCAACTTGACCAGCAGCCAGACCAGAAAAGCTGATGTGCTGGATTTGTCTTGGGTGGAGTTAATTTTCTTTACAGCATCTACTATGGGCTCTGCTTTGGACCTGTGCTGACAACAGTGTTGATAATACAGAGGTGTGTTAGCTATTGCTGAGCAGTGCTCCCAAACAGTGAAGATCTTTTCTACCTCTCACACCACCTCACAGAGAGTAGGCTGAGCTTGCACAAGGAGTTGGGAGGGGACACAGCTGGGACAGCTGACCCCCCACTGACCAAAGGGATATTCCAGACAATATGGCCTCATGCTCAGCGTACAAAGCTGCTGGGAGAAGGAAATTGGGGGGTGATGTTTGAAGTGATGGCATTTGTCATCCCAAGTAGCCGTTGTGAATGATGGAGCCCTACCTTCCTGGAGATGGCTGAACACCTCCCTGCCAGTATGCAGTGGTGAGTGATGCCCTTGCTTCTCTTTGCTTGTGTGCACAGCTCTTGCTTTACCTATTAAACTGTCTTCATCTCAACCCATGACTTTTCCCACTTTGACTCTTCTGACTCTCCTGCCCCCCATCCCACTGTGGGGAATTGAGCAGGCAGCTGTGTGGGGCTTAGGTGCTGACTGAAGTCAAACCACAACAGCTGACCAGGTTGTTTGACATCCATGGAGCTAAACAAAAACCCCTTTACCTATTCTGTCAATTCAGATGTACAACATAGATACTACAACAGTTATTTTCTAGAGAGTGGATCTCCACTGTGGATTTGGAACACACAGTTTACTGTTCATGTCCTCAGTACAAGGTATGTATAGGCTAGGTAACTGGAAATTATGTCCCTCTGAAATCACGTCTCTTATTTCTTTCAAACTCGCACTTTAAATCTGGCATACATTTTCTCTGTTTGTTTTTAATGTATTAAATGTGATAAATCAGTATTTTTAACTCAATGCCTACAAGTATCATCCCCCAGAGAAGGCTTTTAACATTCTTTCCAGCCAAGAATAAGGTGAACTTTTGAACCAGGGATTTAAACTATTCAGAGTACTGACAACAAAATTACACATTCTTGTTGGTTGGTGAAGCCTACTACAGACAAGTTTTTCTGCAGTGACCCATCTAGAGTAATCACAAGGATTTAGTGTTTCTGTGGTCTCTGTAGCACCAATAATAACTTCAAAATTCTATGTGCTGCCACTACTGAAGTCTCGATAATATAAAAAAGTCTTTGAAGTTTGAAAGCTTCTGCTTTGGCCAGCTTTAAATTATTTTTGTTTTGTTCTTCATTTGTTTGTTTGTTTGGGGTATCTTATTACAACAAACAAGCCATAATTAAAGGTAGAGTTCTGGAGCACTGCTGCTAGGGGAGACAAGAACTCCATCCTGCTATGTTTGCTGGCATGGACATAACATCCACGTGTACCTGGAAAATTAACAGGTTGAGTGGGTTAGGTTTTATAGGAGGTGGTAGTCCTGTCTCTATTTCTTTCAATTTGTGGGTATGGCCTTTATGTAAAGCCAACAAAAACTCTAACAACAGTGTGATGCAAAAGGGCAAAAATTCATGACTTCTGCTACTAAAAAAGTACAACAGAAAAATTGTATAGAGTCATTGGCACATAGACAGGAAACAAATTAATGGCAGCCATTAATTCCTGGTGAAAGAACCTGTCCTGGGCTCAGCAGTAGTAGTCATTTTTTCTCCTTAGTAGCTGATGCAGTTTTGTGTTTTGACTTTCAGCCTGGGAACAGAACTGATAACAGAAATGTTTTTAGTTACTGCTCAAATGTTTACTCTGATCAAGGACTTTCTGAGCTTCATGCTCTGCCAGGGAGGCCAGGAGGAAGCAGGGACAGGACACCTGACCCAAACTGACCAAAAAGGTATTCCATACCACAGCACGTCATGCCCAGGGAGGTTATGGGGAGTTACTCAGAAGGGCACACACTTCCCAGTCAGGCTCATTTTTGGAGGGTGGTATTGTACTCTCGTCCCTTGTTATTTTCCTATCATTATTACTATTGGTGGTAGCAGCAGGGGTTTGTGTTATGCCTTAGTTACTGGGCTGTTCTTATCTCAGCCCATGGTAGTTGCATTCTTTCGATTCTCCTCCCCATCCCTCCAGGAGAAGAGAGGAAGGTGGGGGGGAGGAAAGAAAGAGGGGGAGGGAGAGTAGAAACTGTGTTTAAACCATGACAGATTGCAAAGAGATAGAAAAGTCTTCTCACCATAACTTTTCAAATTTATGGGATCCTGTTCAGTGCTTTTAGGTATTTAAAGAAATTATTTAAAGAAATTATTTTTAAAATCCCTCAAATCCTGGAACTAGATTTTCCAGGACATTGTACACTGAAGAGTGCTTGTATCAAATGGAAAGCAAAATGCTTCTCCCCTTAAAAACATGAGGTCCACCATCAAAGTAACAAACATGCTGAAAGTACTGCAAGAGTGATAAAATTGCCAGCTGAAACGTAGACCAAATGTAAAGTAAGCTATCACCAAGCTGCAAAGTTGTAATATAAAGAATGTTTGAGTGCAATTTCTTTTTAAGAAGTTTCAGACAAAATAATAGTTTTAGCTAGAATATGGAAGATTATCTTTTAAGAAAGATGGAAGATTATCTTTTAAGAAACTATCAGCCACATCAAACATTACTCTGCTTTTAGGATTCATAAAGGTAATGCACCAATTCTTACTCAGCATTTTTTAAGCAATTATCTTTTGTGGATACTATAATGTTCAGAGACAGAAGCAATACAGGGTGACTATTTAAAAAGATGAGGCATATCTACATATTAAATTCAAAATCCAAAATGATATTGAACTTACCTCAAAAAAATAGGTCAAAAGAGACTTGTTTTACATCAACTGGAACACTACCCATCTATCTCACCTTATGGCAATTGTGCTTTCACAAAGGGCTGGCTTAAAAACCATTATTCTCTGTACAAATTTGCATGGTAACATCACCATGCAAGAAGAGACAAGCGAGTGTTTTTGCGATTGAAGTGATCTACAAAATCAGAGCCACCATCTAACTCATTTATGACCACAAGGTCATTTATGTATCACCGTGTTACTCTGGCCCTTCACTAAATTTGAGATATTTGCTTACTAGGTTCCTGTTACGTCACATGCTATGAACACCTCCAATCATTCTCCTAGCAATTGAAAGCCAAGATCTGGTATGTTGATTAGAGCAGTTGAATAGAGTCCTGACCACTTGACTGCAGGTCTATTCCTACATACCTGTATGATACATATAATGTGTAATTTGGGGTAATTCACTAGGCACAGCTTCTCATCTTAATTATTCTTCTAATACGTAAGTAATTAGTAACCTATTCCCTATGCAGTTAACTGGTGGTGTTACATGGTTGCAATGCTTGATATTATCTTATTCCTCATCTGCCCTTTTTATGTGAAAGCAGATAAAAAATATTATCTTGTACTGCAATTGAGATAAATTTCTGATGCAAATCAAACCCATTGCAATGAATAGTAGTGAATTCCCTTTTGTACAGCTAGTGGGAAGAAATGTGTTACAAATGTGAAAGAATTATGCAATACTGATATTCTGCTAATCCTGAGGGCAACCCCTGAGTGCTGTGACTAGTGCATGTTGTGAGGAGACTGTTCCCAAGAGGAGAATTTATCAGATGGGTGAGGGCTGCATGATGTGGACCCACACTATTTCCAAGCCACATGGAACATGCTGCTTTCATACCCCCAGACACCTTTCCACACTCTGCAGAAACATGTTTTCTTTGAGCTCAAAACTACTGATCAACTAGTTAACTCTTAGATGTGCCTAGTTTAAAGGAATCACCTAGGAAATTAGAACAACTGGTTCCCTGAGAACACACCTCTAATGGATGTGTGTCACCCTTTATTTATTGTTTCTGTTCACTCCATTATAAATTCTCTGATGCTGATGAAGTGAAGATTTCGAGTGACCTTTTCCCTCTGGTTTTGAGGTACCTGCAATACCCCCTCTCACAAGGACAGTAAGAGTGGAGTTCATACTGCAGTCTTCCCCAGTAGAGGGCTCACAGTAGAGGTTCCATGACTCCATGTTTGCAGGAAGTTTGCATTATCACTTATAGAATCATAGAATAGTTAAGGTTGGAAAGGACCTTAAGATCATCTAGTGACCAACCTCCATCAATCACTCACAGACTGAACTTTGAAACAGACTGACACAAAAGACAGATTCCACATAGTAAAGGTCTTTCCCTACTACTTAAAAGAAATGCAAACAAGATACTGTTTGCAGTACGTTGTTTGCATATATTATTATATACTTCAGACTGAAATAAATATACATTGCAATCCTACACAGTTTCTCTTTCAAAGTATCTCTAGTAGATTTATGCATGAAAATATCTGATTAACATCCGTGATTAATCTTCCAATTACAGTCTGACAGTTAATAAATCTACAGAAGCCAAATTAAAAAAGGAAAAATGAAGCAACACATTTGAAATGCCACATGGAAAATATGTTTGAGCTGTCTGTGTTTAATTCTTTCTCTCAAATACATACTTACTCATTCACATTAATACAGAGGACTTGTACAAAGGTCTTTGGAATAATTCTTCACTTACAAGTTTATATAGTTGACAACTTCACTTTTGCTTCTTTTTTTTAACTCACACCAAGTGGAACTCTTAAGCTTAATTAGCACTAATTAAGCAACCTTCATTCACCAAAGCCATCAAAGACCCAAAATCTCAGTTGAGGGTTTTTTCAACCATCAGAGGGCTCACATGTTATCTCTAGAATAAAAAGGCATGCTTTTCTATAAAAAGGACAAAGTTTCTTCTTCATTTAGTCCATCACAAGTTGACAGTCCTCTTGCTGTACATTTTGGCCCTTCATTATCCAGAAAGCTATGAAGACCTTACAAAATCAGGTCCAGTGTTAACTCATGGTTACTCTTCCAAGGGACCAAGTTCTTCCCAAACAAGCCAGCTGTAGATAATAAA
The DNA here is from genome assembly GCA_036873685.1 of Agapornis canus. NCBI lineage: Eukaryota > Metazoa > Chordata > Aves > Psittaciformes > Psittacidae > Agapornis > Agapornis canus. The sequence continues at coordinate 51,445 of JBAFWW010042617.1, forward strand.
CATCTTCCCAAACTTCAGCACCTCAAAATCACACTTACCAGGATGAGATTACATTTTCCAATTCCCGTTGGTTTTTCGTCAGTAGAATTTTAACTGCTCTTGAGCGATCTTTTAGATCAACAGAGATATTTTGCTCCCCTATATAGGAACTGAGCTCTCATCAAACACTGTGCTGCTCTTTCCTGGAAGCAGAATCTGGGAACAAGTAACTGCCTTTTCAGATGCTTCTAAACACAGAGGACACAGAACTTTGCAAAATTAAGATGTTTTTCACCCTATAAAGGTGAAATACTTTACCTTGCTATGAATCACATTAAATTCATCCTCTTTTCCTACTTGCTTCCACCCCCCAAAACCAGTAAGTTCATTACCATTAGTAAGTGTTATGTGCTTGACTTCTTTGTGCATCTTGAAGGCTAGGTATAGATCTTGTATTTGCATGTGACTAAGGAAGGGAAAGAAAGTGTCGTTCATATATTTAGAAGCTATCGACCACTGTTCAAAACTGGTTTGCTCTCTTTTGTTCCTTGGAAGTAAGGTGTAATATCCTAGATAAACAGAGTAGTAGTTGGGGAAGATTTCTACATGAATAACACTATGGCTATAGAAATAGAAGGTATAATGTCAGCTGTATAAACACAACATGGAAACAGAGAAAAATTTCATGGTACAAGACAAAAAAATTCTTTATAGAAACCAATGGCAATTATGAAATCTCATCCATGCAGGTGATGTTAGTAGAACTTGAGTAAATAAACCAATGAAAATATCCACTAGGAATAGCAACTCAGTAAAATAATTTTTCCAGTGGGTGTTTACTTGGCTTACCCTTATTTGGAAATATTTCTAGTTAAGAGGTAATTCCAGATGTACATAAGAAAATCCATTTATTTCCCTCCCTCAGACAAACAAAAAGACAGTGTAAGTGCATTTACATTTTCCAAAATATACATCAGTCCTCCCTAAAAAAAAAAGCAAAAAGGATTCTTGGGAACTTTCTGCAGTATTGTATAACAGCTCCAGGGCACCTCTGTGTTCATCTCTCTGCAGCTGAATAAAAGCACAGGTAGTTCCTGAGAGGGACCGTCAAATTATTAGGCTATTCAGCTGTAATGAACAGGCTTAGGAGGTCATCAGAAGCCTGCCTAGGTTTAAATGTTGACAGACATTTCTCTGTGGAATGCAGCTGCTGCATTTGATCACCTTACAATTCTGGGAGAGCTTTCTTCTTTTCAAAGTTAACAATTTAGAGATTATTCCTGGAAAAGTTGCTGCTGAGCTCATGTGCTTTTTCAAAGGCCTATTGAATTTCATACACAAAGTGAAAGAAAATCCTTGAGAGAAGTTCAATTAGCTTAACAGAGAATTACATTTCTTCATAAGAGTTCTAAAAACAGGCCAGGTTGGATGGGGCTTTGAGCAACTTTGATCTAGTGGAAGGTGTCCCTGCCTGTGGCAAGGGGGCTGGAACTGGATGATCTTTAAGGTCCCTCCCAAGACAAGCTGTTCTAGGATTCTATGGTTCTATGATTCTATGATTTTATGATTCTGTGAGTCCTGTAGAACTTGCTTGCAGTACTCTCTTTATTTACACGCGTTGGATAGCAATGAAGTAAATGGATTTTAAATATCGTAGTGGTACTGCTCTGTGAAACATAGACTTAATCTGGTACTGCAAACACACAATAAATGTACACAATGCATTCCAGTGCAATTAGGTAGGGTTTATTGTATTTCAAAATATGTTAACAACTGTATTAAGCCTGTCTACTTTTTCCACAGAAAGACAGGGCCTGCAAAATACAGAAATTTCAGTAAGTTTCTGGGTGTCAAAGCATCAAAAGATGAGAATTTACTAAAAAAACCAGTGCTATTTTATTATGCTAATAACTTTCACCTGGCTTTTTCAGTGGCTAAGGTTCAGACACTGATGGTGAGAGAAATGATAATTAAAGCCTTGAAAAAAAGCCTTTTTATTTCCTTGGGGAAAAAAAAATCAATGAAACAACCCAAACAATTCCAATATCTTGAATTATCTGAAATAGTAACTTTTGGTTGGATTTCCAAACAATGGAGAGAAACAGACACTTCAAAGGATTATTAATCATAGAGTCATAGAATGGTTAGGGTTGGAAAGAACCTTAAGAGCATCTAGTTCCAACCCTCCTGCCATGGGCAGGGACACTTCCCACTAGACCAGGTTGCTCAGGACTCTGTCCAACCTGGCCTTGAACACTGCCAGGGAGGGAGCATTCACAGTATCCTTGAACAACCTGTTCCAGTGCCTCACCACCCTCACAGTAAATAACTTGTTCCTCATATCCAATCAAATCTACCCTCTTTCAGTTTAAAACCATTACTTCTTCTCCTGTCTGTATTGATGGCTTAGCTTTGTGAGCAAAGATTTGGGAAAGGCTTTAATCATGCTTACTACGAGCATCATGACCAAGGGCATGTGGGATAGGCAAATCTGGTTGGAAGAAAAAGTTGCTTGAGCATTCAGGAAGTGTCTGACCAGGACTGTCATCTCCTGAGCAGTCTCGAGCTACCCATGCACTGGTCCACCCGTATGCAAGGCTGGATCTGAAGCTTCCCATGCACCTTGTCACCTGCCATTTCAACCCTCGCCTGTGCATACAGACAAGTGACAGCAAGCCCTGCCAGCCTGCACAGTGGGTTTGTTAGGTGAGGGCAGCATGCGCAGAACTGGCCCCACTTTTACACCTGAGGTTTAACTGCCACGGCCCAGGTAGCTAAGACAGAGACAGCAAAGTCCTCAGGTCATAGGTTTTGTAAGAGTGCCATTCTCTTAGATGGAAGACCATACAAGGCTAGACAAGATCCATCAGTATAGTCCCTAATGAAGAGTCCCTCTCCGGCATTCTTTAGGTACTGGATGGCTGTTATGTCTCCATGCAGCCTGCTCTTCTCCAGTCTGAACAGCCCCAATTTTCTTAGGCTTTACTTCTTTTAAAATAAACAACAAAAATACATCTGAACATAACCCTAAAAGTTTCCCAACACGCTCTAAGGAGCACCTAGGGTGACCAACTCTGCAGCAGATGCCTCCGTCATGGACTTCTAAAATTAGGGGAAATAAATACTATCCTGGATTCACTGGATGCTTTTCATCTGAGCATAATTTACATGCATTTAAAGGGAAGTTTCAAAATGGAAAACAACAACAACAAACAGCGAAAAAAATCAAGGCAAATTAGATTTTTAGGTTAGATTAGAATATTTGCCTTACAGCACAGAATAGATCACAGAATCACTGTCTTTGAGATTGGAAGGAACAGCTGGAGACTGCCTAAGCAGGGGCAGCTACATCAGTGCTCAGGGCCACATCCAGCTGGGTTTTGAGTATCTCCAAGGATGGAAACCCAAATACATTTCTGGGCAACCTGTTCCAGTTCATACAATGGTCATTTACATTAGGGCATCACCCCACAGAGAAAGGGGTTAGAGATTACACAAAAATACTGAATATGGAAAATGTCAGATGTTGTCTGAAACAGGCATTTTTTTTTCTTTCAATTGAGTATTTCTAGGTTTTGTCACCTAATTAGTCTCTGTTTTCTGTCACACATATGAGAGTCATGAAATCAGTATGTCCTCATCATTCACATTGCAAATAGAAAAGGCCTATTCTGATATTATTTTAAGCACATGCAGTCTAGTCAGCTTGAAACTGCTTACTGGTTAACCCATTTTATTACACACCCTAAGACCATTGAAAGGCAGACTTGTATTTTTCAAGAGTGAAAACTTTTATAGTGACAACATCAGAAGAAGACAACATACGGGCTTCCCAGAGCATTTATTTTGGGATGGGAATGACTGACAGACTTTTCACTCCTGACAGATCTTGTGGTCTGCTTTGGACTTGGAACACCACTTGAGACTGAGGAGTCCACCAAGGAACAGAAGATGCCACATAGCACCGTGGGGGAGCTGCCTACCTCCTAAGCAATGTTAAATATTGTTAAGAATGGAAGCTCTTTGACGTTCTTTTCCTTCTTGTAATTTTATTAATACAATCTCTACTCGATAGTTCCCTAATTAAGAACAAAGCCAGATGAGGAACTGACCCTTAGCAAGCAGTCTCACATTGTAACCAAATGCACCACCTCAATTCAGAAAACACACAGATCAGAACTAAACTAAGCTTACAAATTCCCTTTCTGAAATGAAGAATTACCTATATTGCATGACCTTCAAAGAGTTTCCATTCAGAAGTCTTTAATTTTATCACCCCTAGCATTCTTTCCTTTCTTTCCTGGATTTTACTTGTAAATGTGTTCTTAATTATAAGGGGAAAAAAAACCAAAACCAAAAACAAAAACAAAAACAAAATCAAAAACCCCAAAACAAAACAAAAAACCAACAAACCAAAACCCCTAAATCAACAGCACAACATTGCCACGCATAAGCTCTGCAGCCTATTGAAATCACAGCTGCTCCAACAGGGAGACACTGACTACAGTTTCTAACACAAGTGTGAGAGGCAAGAGTATATATGTCCACACTCAATTCCCCTTTTACACATTAAAATGTATTTATGAATCTCCTTTAATATTTCCATTTTATTGCCAAAATATAAAAAGTAAATAAAAAAGAGAGGCTGAAACAGAGTGGGGTCTGCATACTTGATTAGCCATATATTTTTCAACATGTGGCTTCAAATGTATCCGTAACCATTTTACAAATATATTTTAAAAGATATTTTTATGTAATGTTTGAACTTGATCTGGTTTTTAGATTTCTATAGAGTATTGTGTTTTAATTTCCTGACACAATTACAGTTTGCAACCAAAGAATGAAGCCCTATGTCTTAGGACATTATTAAAAACAAATTAGTCTTCCCCTGTTTATTGTCTAATGGAATAAAGAAAGCAAAAAGCTTACATCCAGATGCTGTTTTAAAAATCATAGAATAGTTTGTGTTGGAGGGATCAATTATTCATAATTCCAGGAAAACTACAGGCTATGCAGTCTGAGAGATTTTATGGTGGGGATCAGCCCAGAATTTCTCCAGGTTTGCTTCTTGAAATGCTCTGCACTGGATTCAGACATTCTTCAAACAGCTGCTTCTATGGGTCTCATCTAGTCAGTGCATCTTCTAGAATAATGGCTGGTTTTTGAATAAATTATATGTTGATGATTATCTGTTCTATTGTTTTGATTCACATATTGAAACACTAACTTTATTTTACCTGACACCTGCCTTCACCTACCTTTGCCTTTCTGATATACATCTCATTCATCCAGTATTTGCCCTTCGCCCATTCCCCTCCTCTCAGCATCAAGACATCATAACCCAAAGGTGCTGCTCCACAAGAACCCTCTCTTTTTAATCCCTCTCTGCTCTCTTCTTAAACTTTTTAAGTCTTAGGTCAAACTTCACTCAAGCAGCTTTGCAGTAACAGAAGATCTAGGTCCTCAGACATCAACCAAATGCCACTCTGCCATATCTTGTATAAATACAAAAAGAAAAGACTAGAGAATTGGAGTATGTCCTCATCTTTAGGACAAATATCAGCACATGGGGGAATAAAGGAGCCAGTAAGACAGTGTTATGATGGTGGGCAGTGGGCTCAGCACAACCTCAATTTATTCTCAAGCTTGCTGGCAAAACAAGTACTTATGAAGAGTTTTAGAAATGCAGATTTCCCCAAATAACTATCATAGAATCATAGAATAGTTAGAGTTGGAAAGGACCTTAAGATCATCTAGTT
>JBAFWW010042620.1:0-11114 GCA_036873685.1 Agapornis canus
TTATTATTACTGGTGGTAGCAGCAGTGATTTGTGTTATACCTTAGTTACTAAACTTATTATCTCAACCTGTGGGAGTTACATTCTTTCGATTCTCCTCCCCATTCCTCCAGGAGCAGGGTGGGGGGAAGAGGGTGAGTGAGACAGAGACTGTGTGGTCTGATTAACAGCTGGGCTTAAACCCCGACACCAGAGAAAGAAGGTTGGTTATTATTTGTGTTTGTAGAACATAGTGGTATTCTATATTCATAGCAAATGTATCATTCTAATTGTCAATCGTTACTCTATTGCTTTGTAAGCTAATACCTAACTGATTAAAATTATTAGAGTGGATTTGGTTGTTTACTTTTCTTAGCCACTTATAAAAATAGCAAAACAGCAAACATATGTTGTATCTACTTAATTTCAATTTTATTTTGCATATAAAGTTCCATAAATCTAGTATATTTCAATAAATTTTCATTATTTATTTTCCCTTGATTTTGGTCCTTGTTTTTCATGCTTAAAGGGAGAAAGTTTTACATTTGAAGGAAATGTAAGGTTTTATATATGATGCTCAAAATATTAAAAAAATTTAGTAATTATACTCAATATAGTATTAATCATAGAATCATAGGTTAGGGTTGGAAATTACCTTAAGATCATCTAGTTCCAACCCCCCTGCCATAAGCAGGGACACACCACACTAAACCATGTCACCCAATGCTTCATCCAACCTGGCCTTGAACATCCTTTCCCTATATGAAGGTAATCTTTTGTTATGTCCTGTATTTGCAACCACCAATACTGCATCAGATTCTTTATCATATGCTGCACTTCTCTTCTTGCACAGTTCATGCAGTTGTTTTTACTTACCCAGATGAATTTGGTGAATGGTTTTGTCTCTATGTTCAAGATATTTAGGGGGTGATATTTTGCTTTCTCCTCACCTTGTACCAATTACTTTTAAAGTAAAGTCTCTACCAGATCTATGTTTACATTAAACCAGTCACTTTGTGGATTACAATTGCCCTGCTCTTAGGTGATTTTCAGCAGTGCACCTAGGCAGTTGCATGTACCTTCACTGTGACATCAACATAAGCCACAACTACAACTAAATGAGTTTCTTGGCTGCAAATAAGTTGTCAAAATATTATATTTCACTTTGGTGAAGGATTGTTGTTTAATCCCAGCCATGTTCATCAGTATGGTTGCAATAGCAGATGATTGTCAAGAGTAGCTCCCCTTGAGCAGTTGATCAGAGAAAGATAATTCTAGCAGTTGAACGCATGCAAGTGTCACATGATAGAGCCATTGTTTGAATGCAGGATTGATGCTAAGAAGCGTGGATACAACAGAAACAGTCAGTTGGGTCAGTTCTATTTAATTAACTGAATTAAGCCTCAGACTCCTACCTCTTTAGTGCCCACTGAAATCTAAGCAGGTTCATCTATTATTAGTAGAATTGGATATGGGTTCATGTGACTAGCAGAAAAATGTAACTCCAGCCTGACAGATTGAGGAAACAGAAATAAAACCAACATTAATTTTATTGTGTCTCCTGCAGAAATCAAGTGTCTCAGTAGCATAAGGAAAAATATGTTTACAGGTGAATGTTTTATTCTCTCGCCTTTCTTTGTCAGGTACTAAAGCATATATTCAAAGTAGGGTTTACAAGATCAGTTTCTTAGAAGATGGCTCATCCTTGGCTCTCATGTTTTTAGTTTATTCTCTGCAAAACTTCTTTTTTTTTGTTTGTTTTAATTCATGCTTATATCACTTATGGACCTAAAGCTTTTGTTTTCCTTTCAGTGTAATCATATAGATATACATATAGACACACGTATTTATCTCAGAGGATACTCTTGTAACTTCACTTGAACAAGAATAACTGCACTTACGGCCAGAAAATCCTGTCCTTGGACCCTGGACAGTGTAGGGTGAACTTATTTTATGATCTGCTTTTGTTATTTCATTCTGTTATCAGGCCCCATGCAATCACAAGGTAATGATTGCAGCAAATGTCTCAATTGATAGAAATATGGGTTTGTGAGTTATCATGGGAACTGGTCTGCATTTCATTCACTGGCAGCTTCTCCACTGTTGGTGATTCTGCACTGCCGTTTATAAACTCCAAAGAATTCTTTTGCAGCAGAGGGGGTGGATTGCCAAAGAGATACCAGTACAGTATAATAACGTCTTCATTTTAAGACAAAACTTTTCCCACAAGATCCTTCCAAACAGTGCCATCACAATGCAGTTACCTGGGGAAAGATGGTAGGAAACAAGATGTTGAAGAACAGTGTGAAAGTCAGGATGGTTTTGATCAAGACATTTGGAATGCCAACTGATATGCAAAGAAGAGTAAAAGAATAGGGCAAACACAGAGTGTTGGTCCTGTGATGATTCTTATAACAGAATGTGAGTTTTGCCCAATAGCCCTCTGTGGGCTGATCTTCCACGTGTGTTTTCATTCCTTTTTTAAACTCCTGTAAATATTTGCCATTTGTTGCTGCATGTGACAAGGAGATCCACAGCTTGGCTTTCTGGGCTGAGAGCACACATTGCCGGCTCATGTTCACTTTCTCATCAACGAGCACCCCCAAGTCCTTCTCCACAGGGCCACCCTGAGTCACTTTTCCACACAACCTGTAGCTGTGCCAGGGATTGCCCTAACCCAGGTGAAGGGCTTGGCTTTGTTGGACTTCATGAACTTCACTGTCCATCTCTCAAGCATGTCAAGGTCCCTCTGGATCGCATCTCTTCCTTCCTACATACCAACCGAACCACAGAGATTGGCGCAAACAGAAAAGATGCTGATCTAGTCAAATGCTATCTGTCTCACTATAACTGGACTGAAAGCAACAAAAAACAACCTGCATCACCAGTTCTAGTGTCTGGTAGTGGAAATATCCCAGAGAGAGGTGCACACTGAATTTGAATTCCAGATCCCTGAAAAAACAAGATAAGCTCCTAGAAAGATCTAAGTCTATATAGACTTCACTATCATGTATCAGAACCCATGCCAGTCACACAAAATATTCAATATAAATACTCTGCATGCAATTAGTTTTATAGCTCTTTTATTGCTTATAAACCTAATTACGTCATTACTGGTACTTTCTTTGACCATTATTGTAGTTAAAGTATTACTCAAAGACAATAACACCTTTGTGTGTTTAGTGTTTGCCAACAACTCTTTCTGCATCCTTGCAGTTGTGTGATAAGTAGGAGTGAGAGCATAACCAGAGATAAGACCAATACCATCTAAACTGCTTGCAAATATATTGCGTTTTTCCTAGAATTTTTCAATGTCATAAGCATAACGGCACTGAAATTTTATTTCCTCAGCAAAAACTTCATTTTAAGTTAGTAAAAACTATTCTTTAGTGACGTGGGCAGCAAAGCCCATGATGGTTAAATCATGGGTACTTCTGATTTACTGACTTTCATCATGATAATGATTAAACTCTGCCAACTCTCCCCATGGCAGAACTGACAGACAGGGAATCTTGTTAGGCTTTAAGGAGTTTAGCACTGTGGGGAAGATGCCAGTGACCCTGGTAGACTGGGAGACAGACAGCATGAAGCAGCACGGAAATCTTGTACAGATTCTCTGTAGGATCTGTTCACAGCACTCCTACAAGATTTCTTGCCTTATTCTGCCCTTTGCTGTCTTGATACATGTTGTGCATGTACTTACTACATACAGCAATATAGGCATATGATATATGTATTCCTCAAGGCTAGGGAGGCAAAAAGATCATTAACTTAATCACGATCATTACAGTTACAAACTTAACTACAATCATTATTTTAAGACCACAGCCTTCCAAGATCACATCTGTCTTCCACCCATGGGCTCATGCTATGAGAAATTAATAGGGAAGTATCTACTCAGAGAAGCGTCCATGTTTCCCAGGGGCCAGCAGCAATGGGCAAAGTTAAACTGGACTCTTTCACCATCCCTTTGGTACTTTCGTGCAGATTTTTCACCATTTGCAGGACATGTTGCCCATGACACAAAACAGCTCTACCATATCCTTCCACATAAAATAAGCAGAGAATAAAATACAAGCAGAGACAGAATATTTTTCACACTGATTGTTCTACTCTCTTCTGAATTTACGTATGAGGAAGTCTTTTTATGACTCCTTTATTGCTGCTTGCTCATCACAGGAATTTACTTTATGTGTTTATCTAGCAACAATTTCATAGCTTTGCTTGCATCTTCCTGGAAAATACTATGGTACAGTGAAAAGAGTGGAGTGACAGTGAAGGCAGGAAGTATTCCTTTGTCTCTGTTCACAAATATGAAGGACTTTTAGCTCAAGGCACAGCCTGCAGTCCAGATTTCCAAGGGTTAAAATGGCAGGTTAGCCAGTGAAAAGTTTTTTTGGCTAAAGAAGCAAGAGTGGCTGGTTTTCTTTGGCAATGTGTATTCAGAGTAAGCATCAGCTTGTTCTGATTTCAGCTGGTGTGGACTTATTTTGTTTCCTAGTAGCTGCCATAGTGCTGTATTTTGGCTTTAGTCTGAGAATAATGCTAATAATACACTGATATGTTAGTTGTTGGTCAGTAGCAATTACCCTGATCTAGGACTTTTCAGCCTCTCATGCTCTGCCAGTGAGGAGGAGCACAGGAAGCTGAGAGGATGCAGAGACAGCACACCTGACCCAAACTAGCCAAAGGGGTACTTCATACCACAGACCATCATGCTGGGGTAGAAACTGGGAGGAGTTTATGTTGAACAACAGATTAGGATGATCTTATGTAATATTGGCTTAGCACTTGTTACTTCTCCCAGCTTTCATGCTGAAGTTCAGTTTGTTATGCTGACCTACAAAGTTCCCAGCCAGGACTCTCAGCCATCTTTAAGCTTCCATCTAGGTAGGGATACACAGTACTTCTCATACCCAGACTCTTCTACCACAAAGGTGTTTATGAGTGTCTCCTATGGCTCAGGACACAGAGTGGAGCTGCCTAGGGAAGCAGGATATTTGCACAGACACCTGCTCCCTGGGTCCTGGCAGTGCTTTGTACACATACGTCAGCAAATAGCCAAAGTTTGCTTGCCCTTGAACACACTGAGGTGAGGCCATGGGAGGAAAAACAGACTAAAAAGCTTGCTAATCTTACCTGAGGATGTCAGAGGAGACCTTTTTGCGTTCTACAACTGAAAAGATGTAACAAGTGACAGGACAAGAGGAGATGACCAGGGGAGGTTTAAATTGCATCCTTCTTCACTGAAAGTGTTGTCAAACACGGGAACAGTCTGCCAAGGGAAGTGGTGGAGTCACCATCCCTGGAGGTGTTTCAAAGGCTTGTAGATGGGACTCTTGGGGATGTGGTTTAGTGGTGGACTTGGCAGTGCTGATTTAAGGGTTGGACTTTGTGATTTTAAGGGGCTTTTATAATCTAAATAATTCTATGATTTAAGATGGTTCTACCCTCAAAAGGTGAAATTAGGTGAAATAAATGAGTTGAGCCAGCAGGTTACTTCTGAGCAAAAGGCTGTGACCAGCTGAAGACTTTGTCATCTTTCTTGTCAACAAAGGCAATGAAAACTAGAGGATATTTCTTTCAGACCTACCTTGGTTTTCCTTCATTCACTCTGTCATGTGTGTGTTTAGTATATGGGCCAAGAAGGAGATGCTGATGAGTCACAGGAGGAGACAGCAGCTGTGTGGAGGAACACTTAACATTTGCCATGGGGATTACTTCTTAGGGCAAAGAAATCTTTTCCTAAAGCAAGAACAGCCTACTAGTCAATACACAACTCTATGGACCAGTACATCACAGTACTAATACTTGTACACAGTATTAGCAGTTCAGCAAGTCAGCTTAGGGTTTCTGCACAAGCATGAAGCCTGCAGGATATTTCTCAGGCTGTGTGCAGGTGACAGTGGGTCAGTGGATGAGCTGGCAACCCAGCTCTGCTCCGAGCATGCTATGCCTACAGCTCCAGATCCCAGAGACTGCTGGGGAGCACTGTTCCCAAAATCTGGTTCCTCCAGTGGGCTTTTGACAGCCTGCTACAAACATGAACTCCACTCCTGCCAATTGTTTCCTGGCTTGCTTGGTTTGATTATTTGATTGTGTGCACCCCTTATCCTCCCCAGAGACATGACACTCATTATGTACAATCCCCAATTGCTAAAAATGTCTCACCCAGCAAGTGCAAAACAGAGGTTCCTTACCCACCTTTAACCCCCTTTTTCTGTGTGCCAAGACACTGCTCTATACACTAGACCATAATTCGTCTGTGGTGTATAAAAAGGGGCAGAAGACTCCTGGGAAAACACTCATGAAGGTCTCCATTCTAGCAGGCACATCTTGGTTCTTATTGCCAGCAAGTCTTCCTTGCAAAATGCATACCCAGTCCTCTCTGAGCCACTCCAAGCTGTTGTGCTAAGATTTAGTGATTTGACAAGTTAGTTTTAAGAGAAAACAGTAAGCCACATTTTTATATGCAGAGGAATAAATTTAGTATTCAAATAAGCCCAGGGAGTGTTTTGATTCTGAAAATCCATTTTCCCAGAGATGCTGATTTTGAGGCAGCAGAAAAAGCACCTTAGTATCAGATTCTCCTTTGGCATTTGTTGTTGGAAGTTTTGTGTCAACATACCAGATGTGAGGAATTATTTTCGGCAAACACATACCTCTTTTGACAAATGAAACAAGAATTAATACACCTACTATTGCTTTCAAACATCAGCTCTGGGTTTAGGCATCTAGCTCCTGAGAGAAGTGCTAAGGCACAACTTGCCCACATAAGCTGTGCCTGCCCCATCCTGGAAGTGTTCAAGGCAATGTTGTATGGGAGTTGGAGCAACCTGGTGCACTGTGAGGTACCCTTATCCACGGCAGGGGGTGGGAACTGGATCATCCAAAGCTCCTTTCCAACCCAGACCATTTTATGATTCTGTGATGTGTTTGAAAAGCCTGAGGATAATTCCCCATTTATTTAGCTGCGTGGAGCTGGTGATTATCTGGCACTGGAATCCCTGCAGTTTCATCCCATCATGTGGAAGGAATAAAAAGAAAGCTTAGAGCTTAGAAGAAGGAGCCCTCCTTCCTTTCTTGCCTATGGGAATGCCCAGAGCTGGTGCAGAGACCTGATCAGATGCTGCCCACCATTCATCCTCTGCCCTGCGTGCTGGAACTGTAGCACCCTAGAGTGTAGAAGGCAAGGGACATCAGTCTCAAGAGCTGCTCTCTTCTACCTCTTCTCACTTTCTGTCCCACAGATTCTGCATCCCCCTTCCTGAAGCTCATTCCCAGTCTTGTTTGAGGCAGCTGCTCTACCATGGCCCTTTAGCACAAGCAGTATTTAGGTACAGGTCTGGATGTGTCTTGGTGTGCCACGACATGAATCTTTTACAGCTTGGAACAAAGGGGACATGAATTCACTTATTAAACCATATTAACTGACATCCATCCCATGGTCATTGACATCCACCCCCATGGCTGACCCTGTGGCAATGATGGCAGAGCAGAGCCGCACACAGCAACATCGCCCCATCAGCAGCCAAGCCAAACACTGGTGAGGGCAAGCAGTCCCAACTGAGGGCTTGGCGGAAAGGCCACATTGTGCAAGGGAGGCAGTGAAGGTGAGGGACAAGAGGCAAAGGTGTAGGAAGGGAGAGAGCAGTTGAGGAGCAGGGCAGTGAGGGAACAGGATGAGGTGTCCGAGGCAAAGGGCCCCGTCCTCACAACAAACTCACCTGGTGCAAGGGGAGGCTGCGGTTGTGTCACAGCGGCGTGAGGACATCAAAGGGTCTCAGTGGCTTGGGACCTGCTGCAGGCCTCGTTCAGAGCAGCATGTTGGCCCTGGAGAGCAGCGCTGGGAGCAGCGAGGCCCGGGAAGATGTGAAACACAAATACCGGGCATTGCTGAAGCAGCTGACCTACAACAGCAAGCGGCACATCCATGTCCTGACCGTCCTGGCCGAGGACTACGTGTGCTTTGCCAAGGACATTGTGTCCCTGATTGAGGCACAAATCGACAAGGGTTTTATATGCCACTGACTGCTACTTGTGCCCGTACTGCTGGAGGGACCAGCTGGGGCAGCAGGCATGGGTGGCCTTAGGGGCTAGGAGGAAGGGCACAGGGCAGATGGAGTGCTGAGGGGCACAGCAGGAAACAGGCAGCACGAGGCACAGGGGTTGCAGGAGGAGGAATGGAGAAGGGACAAGGAGAGACAACCAAGTGGGCAGGGGACTGCCAGGAGGGCAAGAGCCCTCCCTCCCTGTTTGTAGTAGGAGAGGCTTTGGGACTCACCCCACCAAAAGCTCTGGCAGAGCAGCATGTCTCGCCATTGAAGCCCCATGCCCGTTTCCTCTCGTTACTCCAGGTTCCTCCGTCACAAAAAGTGCCACTCATGTACCTGATGGATTCCATCAAGAACGTGGGAGGAGACTATCTTCCTGCGCTTGCTAAAAAGCTACCTTTCATATTCCCCTGCCTGTCTGAACAGGTATGCACACTTTCAGACAAGTTCTGTCATCTCAGCAGCATTTGTTCCTGGTACAACATACACGCTTTCCATTTGGGGCTTTCTTGTTCTGCTGCCCCATTTTTAATGGTTTGCTCTCAAGGAGAGGCAATGGGCATGAACTCAAAGGCAGGAAGGACCCCCTGAACTTGGGGAAGAACTCATTTACTGAGAGGGTGTCTGAGCACTGGGATGGGGAGCCCAGAGCTGTTGAGGCGCCTCCTTCCCTGTTGCTGTCCAATAGTTTTGTTACTCTTTTTTTCCCACAGAGAAATTTGGCAAATAAAATGAGACTTTTGCTAGGGAAATAGTTGAAAGCGTTTTCAGAGAATGGCGATGTGCAATAAAACCTTCAACTAGCCTTGAAACCACAATTCCACGTTCAAGCTTCTCTTCCTCAGTCCATGGGTATGGATGTGTGACCTGCACTGCTTACAAATTCTGTAGAGCAAGTTCAAGGTGTTAAAATGGCAAAGTGTTCCTCGAGATAGGAAATGGGGGAAAGTTTTAGTCCTCCAGGAAAGATCAAGAAATTGTTTCCTATTCCCTTAACAAGCCCTACCATTGTCTGATTGGTTTAGGTGGATGCAAGTACCAAGAAATGTTTATGTGAATTATGCTCCACCTGGAATGGTCTTCTTCCTGTGAAGAAACTTCTTGTCCTTGACATCAGGATCAACGTCTTAGACCCGGCTTGGCCAATTAAACCCCTGCCTGCAAACCTGGCCTTTTCCAGCATCCTTGCGAAACGCAAGTTCCCAAAGAATTCAGTAGGTTTGTGTGCCCCTGCATGCACAGATGGTGACACGTGTGGTTGTCATTGCCTGTCTGCTGCTGTCTGACAGTTTAGCATGTTAATAATGCAGTATATCTGATATTTTTATAGGGGCAAGAGGATTTTCTGAGCTGAGACTATTGGATAGGTTGGGGGTTTAGGTTTCAAAACTCTCTTCTAGATTGTGGAGCAATTACAAAGTTCTTAGGGTTTTGTTTTTGACTTCTCTCCAAAATGATGCCTGCCAAAGATCCTGGTCTTCCATCTCTTCTTGTCACTCACAGCAAGCCAGGCTAATTGACAGCTAATTATTCCAAAATAAAGCACCTCTAAGGTGTAGAAATACAGAAATGGCATCCGATGCTCGGCAGCTTTGTTGCCTCAAGCACTGGGAAATGTAGGAAAACTGCTGCTGCAATGAGAACATGTGCCTGGGTGATGGATTTTGCAGTACTGACCTTGTGTTACTGATTGTGCAGGAACATGAAAACACAACATCTGAACCTGAAACAAAAGTGGTGCCAACAGAGAACTCAGAAATCCAGAGGCTAAGGCCAATTGCAAAACAGTTCCCATGTTTGCAGCAGAGCAGCTCCCGCAAGAGCAGATGTGAGAGTTTATCCCCCACTTCATCACCTCCTAAAATAAGGAAGGTATGTCAGACAGCCCTAAGCAGCCTCATGTTAAAGAAGGCTTATGCAGTCCTTTATGGACCTTTCAAAGCCAAACTGACACGGCTCACTCTGGGAAGGAGTTTGCCAGGCACAAAATCATGGAGAAACTTGTACATGTTAATGAAAAAAAGCAAGGTTCTAATTGCATTCTTACCCAAACAATACTTAAATGCTGATTTCTGCAGGTTTCCTGCGTGTCTGCTTAACCTGGGCCTGAAGACCAAGCTCAGCACTGATTCAGCCATGCTGGAAGTTTAGTCTGGAACCCTGAGGGAGCTGTGGAAAATCCACCATGTTCTTCATGACACAACCCTTTAAACCAACTGAGGGGTTTTTTATTGTTGCTTTGCTTTCTTCTTCTTTGTTCCAGTTTGATTCTTTCTGTAAAAACAATGAACTGACCTGTTTGAATGAAATAGACTGAAATACTGAAATGAAACAATGGGAAAGGGAGAGGAAATAATGAAATAGCACGGTGAAATAATGAAGATAAATAGTAAAATGACAAAAGCAAGGGAAGGAAGGATGGGAGCAGGCATGCAGGAAAGGTAGAAAGGAAGAAAGGAAGGAAGGAAAGGAGAGTTAAAAAGAAAGAAATGAATGAAAGAGAGAAATAAAGAGGAATGAATGAATGAATGAATGAATGAATGAATGAATGAGAATAATACTAATTAAATGAAATCTAATTATTTTAAGTGCAGGACTGATACTAAATTATAGAATCATACAATAGTTTGGGTTGGATAGTGCCTTAAAGCTCATCCAGCTCCAACCCCTGCCACAGGCAGGGACACCTTTAGAAGATCAGGTTGCTCCAAGCCACATCCAACCTGGCCTTGAACACTGCCAGGGATGGAGCAGCCACAACTTCTCTGCGCACCCTGTGCCAGTGCCTCAGAACCCTCTTCCCCCTGGAAGAATTTCTTGCAAATGAAGTGAAATTAAATGAAACGAAATGAAATGAAGTTCTATCGATGACCTCAAATGAAATACCATCCCAACCTGTAACCTTTGTGAGTCTTCAGGATGCTTCTGGAGCTGAAGAAACATCCGACATTCAGCCTCATCATTCTGTAACTAATGGTCAGTACAGGGAATACAGTGACACAGCACAGCAGAGCACAGCATAGAATCTTAGAATCATAGAATAGTTACAGTTGGAAAGGACCTTAAGATCATCTAGTTCCAAC
>JBAFWW010042622.1:0-25329 GCA_036873685.1 Agapornis canus
CACCAGCTACTAAGGAGGAGAAAAACTGACTGCAGTTGCTGAACCCAGGACACAGAAAGTCAACTGTGTCCTAACTCTGGGCTCCTGAATCCTGTTCCTCCACTCCTAACTGTATCGCATCCTGTGGTAACCAGAGATGCTAAGGAGCATCATTATTCTCTTCAATAAGCACAGTCTAGCAGCCAGAAACAACAAACAGGAACCAGCATCAAGTTTACAGCCTGCTTCCCATGGGCCAGCAGCAATAGTGCAGAACATAACAGTGTGGGCACTGGCTGGAACAGGCTGTACTCTGTATGTAACACAAACTTCCTTCTGGCCTCTGCCACAACAAAGTTCAGGCCAAGATTTTAGGGGTGTCCAGAATCAAAGAAGGTTAAATTTCATTGGGGGACTGAGGAAACAGTCAGTCTATTGTCTGCCTTGCTGCAGAACTGTGGTTCCAGGAAAAGCAGCGGAGAAAAAAGAAATACAACACAGAAGAGATGCCTTTCTCTGAGCCATGGGACACTGCCAAGTGTGAATCTAGGAGGAATTTCTCACCCTCCTGCCAGTAATACAGTGAGAGCCTCATGCACACACAGCCCCAGAATGTTCTCAGCACGCATGTACAAATGACACGTACACTGGCAAAACCAGCAATTCAACAGCCCACCTGGGTCTTCCCCTCTCTACTGTGTATTGTGCAGTCCTATTTCAGCCCTGCCCCTGGATGTAAGGGGAAGGCAAATGCTTGCAGCCAGTTAAACTCAGGCCCAGCCACAGTAAAGCTCACCGTTCTCTGCTCGTCCCCTTCCCGGATGTGGAAGGTGTGTTCAAGCACTGTATACATGATCCTCCCAATACCAAATGAGGGTTCAATTACATTTGGGATGATTTCTTCCACTGGAACACAAAAAATCCACATCATCATTTAAAAGGAATTTTTACACACACACACACACACACAAAAAGTGTTTACTGAAGCTGCCTTTGTGCTCACAAGTTCTGATTACATAAAGTAATATTCCATTCACACGGAATTAAAAGGTTAAACATTTCTCTTCTAAATACAAATACCTGAAGTAGAGGTTTGGACATAGTACATGTACAGAATGTATTTAGGCTGTAGAATACAAGTCAAGGCCCTTTCTCTGGCACTGAGAACAAACAGCATTGCACAACTTCCATCCATGCCGATAAACCCTCTACCACTTCACAACAGTGAAGCCTCATCTAAACCCTTCACTAGAACAGTTGCCTGCTCCACACCATGCCACAAAATAGGTCCAGGCATTGTCTGGAAGGGTGCTCTGGCATAGACCAAAACTGTTCCAGGGAATATGACAGCAATTAAACAGCCTGCATGATGGCAGGGTAATGCTAAATCCCTGGCTCACTTTGGTTTAATGTACAGCCATAGCCTCGGTATCCAGCAGCCTGAGAATTGTGGAGCTTTAGATAAAACTCAAATTTCTAAGACCCCCTCTGTATTCTTGAGTCATTTATCTGCCTGCTTCAGTGCCGCTACCTGCCCTATTCTCCGTCCGTCTGCAACGTATTACAAGAGTGGGAAAGAATAAGGATCAACTAATTAGTGTTTGCAAAAAATTCTCAGAAGATGTAATGTGCTGTGCTGTTATATACCCATCATATGCTCCAGTACCTCACACATATCTGTCGAAGAGGCTTTTTCCTCTTTCTCTCCTCTGTGTATGAAAGGAGCTCAAGGGACAGCTGCCTTGCTCAGACAGGGCAGCTTTTCAGAAAAAACTCAGATAGATAATGGGAAAGAAACAACAGTTACAGGCTTTAGCTGCTTTTGAAAATCAAAGGCAGCATCCAGCTCTCCAGCACAAGTGGGTCATGCCTCCTACTCTGTGTGCCTAGAAAGCCAATCCTTTTCAGTTAAGTACCTAACCTGGGGTGAGGCTTTACCTACCAAAAGAATCACAAAACTATTTGGGTTGGAAGGGACCTTAAAGTTCATCCAGACCTCTCTGCCACAGACACAGACACCTTCCACTAGACCAGGTTGCTCCAAGCCCCATCCAATGTGGCCTTGGACACTGCCAGGGATGAGGTAGCCACAGCTTCTCTGGGCAACCTGTGCCAGGGCCTCACCACCCTCACAATAAAGAACTTCTTCCTAACATCTAATCTAAACCTCTGCTCTTTCAATTTAAAGCCATTACTCTTTGCCCCATCCCCTACAAGCCTTGCCAAAAGCCACTCTTCAACTTTCTTCTTGGCCCCTTTGGGTACTGGAAGCTGCTCTAAAGTCTCCCTGGAGCCTTCTCTTCTCCAGACTGAACAACCCCAGCTCTCTCAGCCTGTCTCCATAGCAAAAGTGCTCCAGCCCTCAAACCACCTTTGTACTTGCTACAACAGGTCCACATCCTTCTTATATTGGGGGCCCCAGAACTGGACACAGTACAGGATGGTCTTGTTTTATTCATGCATTGATAAACCAGTTTCAAGAGAAGAGAGGGAAACCATAAGTTTTGTCTTCTGCTTTCAGACAGAAGCCAAACCGCCAAACGTACCAACTTCAAGGAAAACCAGCAATGAGGTTCCACTTACTGGTGCCCAGCAATACTACAATCACTGCAAGTTACAACTCTGATTTATTCTTTGAAGTGACAAAGTAAAGCCTTGCAAAGCAGCAGCACATGCTGACTGAAAGACACCTGGACATCCTAAAGGCTCAGAATCTGCAAGAACAAATATATTCTGCACATGCTGTAAGTTGCTTTACTCCATCCTAGGAGCATTTATCATGTTCTCAAGCTAGGGCAGGGATGATTCACTAGTTACAGTATGAACTCGGGAAAAAACTACCTCAGTTTCCAGCTCTGTCAAAGACTTCCCAAACGACCTTGGGTGAGGCGCTTACAGAGCTGGCTGGAAAGACAAGACTTATTTGAGGAACTAAATCCATGCAATATGGCAAGTTACCTTTCTAGCCCCATTTCCCATATGAAGACAAAAAGCTCTATGGAGAAGGAGTCACTGACCAAAGCTGATGCGATTACTACCAAAGGAACTGACTGGACTTCTCAGCTTAAAGAGCCTGGTCTTTAAGCTGATGAGCTGGCAGTTGCCAGAAGATTTGGCTCCAGGTGGCAGAGTGACAACAGGAGCTCTGAGCACAGGGAGCTGTCCACAGCCTAACAGACTGCCACAACCCGGCTGCTGCACTATAATGGATGTAGATGGAAGTTCCCAAAGCTGGTGGACCTTCCCCAGCTCCTCCATCACAACAGCAGCTGGGTCTTAGCACTACGTACAGCCTTGCAAATCCTAGAATATGCAACTGAAGCAGCATCAATAATATGCCACCCAAAGCCTATTGAATGAGTTACTGAGCAGACCAAGCAAGAAGCAGGCAGACTGGTCTGCATCAATGGTCACTGAAATCCCACTGCAGTGTGAAAGCTTTACAACTCTCTTAAATTGCCAGATTTCAAGGAAATAACATATAGCATTTTTCCTGTGCCCTGGTACAATGCTAACAGGACAACGCAACTAATAAAGTTCACTTTCAAAGTGTATCTGAGCTGCCTCTTATTTTTAATGATCAAACAACAACGACATAAATTTACCATGTAATGTTTTCTGAAATCTCTTCACAGTAACCATGTCCTTTGTTAATTTAAAAGTTTTCCCTTCAGTTTCAACAGTGAATTCCCTGCAAAAGAAAACGAAGTCACTTAAAAGCTGTAGCAATAAATAAACAAGTTACATTTCCTTAACTGCTTTGGTTGTTGACTTTTAAGAGTGGGACAACAGAAGCCAGGGCAAACCTCAAAGACCAAAGAAACACTTGGCATACCTATTAAAAGAAATCTTTGTTAACAATAAACGTACTACATTTACATTAAAAGCAGCCATTTTTATAATCAGAGTGAATTTAATTGTGGTTAACATCCTGAAGCAAACAGTTGGGAAATGGAATGATCTAAGGATGAAGCAGATACACCAAAAGAAAAAAAGGAGACACACAAAATGGGCACTTGCTTGCATGCTGTACATGTTGTTTAGTGGTTTCTCATGAAAACTGAGCTATGTTAGAAGGTATCCTGCGTTTTTCACAGACACCAGACGAGGGGGAGGATACAGCAGTTATTTTATTGCTTATTTCTAAAGCTTTTGATAGTGCAGTCTTCATACTACTTCTTGCCACTTGCTACCTTGCAACTAGCACGCACTCCTTGCTAAGGTGAATTTAGACTATATTAACCTATCCAGTTACAGGAAGCAAATGTCTGTTATTATTCATGCTAATGGAAAATTACCACCAATGGATTTATGCAAACATGGTCATACAAAAGGCAAGTCTAGCATGCTGACAAAGTCAGCTTATGTAATCAGAAATGGTAACCTTACTGAAGCACTCAGATTGGTGTTACATAAAAAACACATTTAAAAAGAAAGTGTGTGCTAATCACCTGCATTCTCACCCACCATCAAATGAGATGAAGGCTTTGCTCTGAATGCAGCTACAACTGGATGCTGAATTTAAACAACAGGTATGATCTGCAGTCCACTATCAATTCAAACCTGAGATACTGCTTGTAACTCATCTAATGAATCATTTCAATGGGATTCTGGATGCACTAAGTTCACTTTTTTCTGGCTTTGATGTGTGTAAACATCACCATATTCTGTAGTAGTTTCCCTGTTTTGAGTGCTGCTATTTCTTCTACACTTTCAAATTTATAGAAATGTAAAAGAAATAAATTCTAGCTCAGAGAAGAAAAAAAGAGAAGTAAATGTTAACCACTCTGGAATGTATTCACTGTACCATTTCAAGCAGGAAATGAAGTTTGTTTTTTATTACTGCACAATTAGCCTTCTCATAACATACACAGTTGTTGACTTGCTTCAGCCAAATGGAACAGCTGTAGAGACATTTTACATTGCTCCTACATGTGTTAGGAATACATGCAGACAGGTGAAAGAAAAACCTACAAATTGCTGCCCCAAGAAGCCAAAGGCTTGTAACAGGTCCTAAAACGTATCACTGAACACTGGAGAACACTCACATAAGTTTTGGTTCTCATTAAACTAATTTGTTCCATCACTCACATCATAATTTATTTATTTTTAAATTAAGTTCAAAACCATCTGCCAGTCCTGGTCAAATCTCAAACCAGAGCAGGGAAGGAGGTAACCACTTCTCATTTCCCTAAAGAATCTCTCTTATGTGATGATCCTACTAAATCCAGAAGCTCATTCCCTTACAAATAAGTATTTGAATACCATGGTTACCCATCTACACGGGTACATCAAGAGATATGTTGATGGATGGCAAGCAATGACTTGGTGAAAGGGACAGCACTAAAACATTTCCACTCAGCCTACTCTCAGGAGGAAGCTGGTTTCAGGTGACTCAAATCAATCCAGCAGCTTTTTTGTGATCCTCAACAGAGGTGTCAGAGAAGGTTAACAAACATACACAGCTAGCTCACCCTTTCTCGTTGAGCAGTTGCTCCATCTCAGTGATGTAACACTCATCACAGACTGAAAGGTATTCCATCACCACCTTTGCATCCTTCTTATAAGCTTTGCCAATGGCTCCCTTATTTGCCTCAAACTGAACAACGTTGACTGTTCTGTACAAGGTAGTTAAGGAGTTTGAGATGACACAAAGCAGGGCCTGGTTCTGGTCCTAGTTAAAGCTAATTGCTACACAACACAAAGAAATCTCCATTACTGGATTAAGGAACTTTACTACAAGAGAGGAAAGGAATAATAAAAAATCCTGAAGGGCAGAAGGCCACAAATTTTGAAAGAATACAACTTGTTTTTACAAGTACAGCTAGCAGCAGAACCATGGAATGATGTGGAATAACCTGGGATAGTAATCCTATTTTCACGTTTAAACCATGTGAACAATCAAACAGACTGTGAACAGTCAAAACATAGATAGCATTAAGCTAGGAAAAAATTAAGCACAATAGTAAATCCCCTTTGTTGACCTGAGTAAAGTCACCCACAAGCTCAATTATTTGAAAGCTACTTCTCGAAGTCATGCTGGTCCATAGCTCTAGGTTTCCCTGTTAAATTTACAGACATAACTTAAAATAGAGCTACACAGTTCTCCAAGACATCTCACTGTTAAACTGCTTTTCACTTTAAGAGACTTTGGCTTATTCTGAAAGGATATAGGTTCTTTGAGATGCTTCTCAGCTACAAGAGGAACTTTGGTGGCACGGGCATGGCAGGAGAGGTCATAGCAGGAACGATCAGCACAGCCAACAATCTCAATCCAACCCTGAAAAAACAAAATCATAAGCTTTCACTAACTCACATTTTTGTTCACTTAACCATCAAATATGTTTATACACCCTTAAGCCCTCCTGCTGCTATGACTGGTTTTTCTACATAATTAGCTCTGTTACAGTAAGCAGCCTCACTCACTAGCTGCTCCTTCATTTAAATGTTTCCATTCATTTCCAGAGGAAATGACCAGTTATCTAACTAGTGCCTGTGTTCAGGGGCAGGTCTTCCACATGGCTTGGCAGAACACAGAACTGTGCCAACAGCTTGGGGCTGGGACTAGGGCAGATAGCTCCATCGCTCACATGCTATAGGCACCAAGACACCATGCCTTCAGGGCGCTGGTGCTCTGCAAGTATGGAACAGCCAGCAGGCAACCAGCCACATCAGAATGGCCAAAAGCCTGACTTATGAGCTAGTAAGACACAGACCATATGCAAGGGAAGTACTTCTTCTGACATTTGGCCAAGTTGGACAGGGCTTGGAGCAATCTGGTCTAGTGGAAGTTGTCCCTTCTTGGCAGGGGAGTTAGAACTAGATAATACTTAAGGTTCCTTCCAACCCAAACCATTCTGTAATTCTATGATTTCAGCAGGTATGGCAAGGAGGATATCTCGAAACACCATTTGTGGACATGGAACTGATGAAGCCTTCTAACACTTGCAGCAAACCATCATCTGGATTTTCTAAAAGGCAATCCTGTATAAGACAAGACACATCCATTCACTCATGGACACACAAGCAGCTAGATACTGTGTGGTTTTCCAGTCTGCAGTGATATAGCAGGATATCAGAAAAGGTATGTGAAAGGAAGAAATCCCTGTGCTTGAAAAATTATGGTGTTCCAGAACATACTGGGGAATTTTTTATGCCATTAGGGTACTGCAGCTAGCTCTCAGGAAACACAAAATACAGGCTTATGTAGTTAACTTCATATAATGGATTTTAAGTTACTCAAAGCAGTCAATTTCTTACTACTGAGTGCTGCACATTGCTATAAACATTTTTGGTCAGAGTTAAGTGACAAACCAAAGCATGAATGTAACTCATGAGGTGTTTCTGTCTTGCCCCTGGTATTGCTGTCTTCAGTTCTGGGTTAGGCTGTATGTTAGGACATACTGCTCTCTGTGTGTTGTTCTGACCCGTGACAAGGCTTGCCAAGTATATTAGTCATACTTACATACTGTGGCCCACACATGTCCAGCCCTCTCTGGGCTGGTTGGGAAGAGAGACTGAATTTATGGAAGTCAGCTATCTAAATTCAGAGGAAACCATTTCTATAGATCTTTTCTCTATGAAGACAAAACACTCATCTGAGCTGCAGGAACTTGTTTTCTAGTCTAAGTTTGGTAGAATTTTACTGGCTGCTATTCCTCTATATAGCTGTAATGAAATATCACTAGTAGTAAGTCTGTTCCCGCTCCTCAGAAGAAAAAAAAAGGGGGTGTGCATGAACAACCCAACAAAAATCTGACACAAAGCCCACCAACTACACAGAACCTCACACCTAGGTTGTAGAAGATTCTTCCTGCCCATAAATAAGGCTGTCTGAACCACTTGAAGCTTTGACCCATACCCTCTGTGGGCACCTTTGGGCTGAACATGCTACCATTTTGGCTACCAGTCCAGTCAGGACCATGGATGGGGTAGCCCATGTAAGGTTCCCTGCAATGTCACAGGCTAGCCCCACAGACTTCAGCAAAATCCCTTCAGTCTTCCAACACATATTGGAATCAGGCCCCCCAGAGTTCTCTAGACATTTTCAGAAATCTGCAGGTACCCCAGAACCCTTGGAAAGGCTAACCAGGCAGAAGAACATATGCTGCCTATACATATCCTTTTTCTTTTTAACTCGGATTTGACCCAAAAAGTAGATTCAGTGCCCTTGAAAAGGGGAATGATTTCATAATCAATAGAGCCTAGTTATCATGCCTTCTAAGATATTTCTTATTGCAAACAAAGCACTCAAGGCATGAACAGCCCTTAAGGACTCAGCAGGAAGATAAAAAATCCTTTGGAATTTTTTCTCAAAGCACCAGCTGTCTGAACTGGCAGAAGTGAACTCATTTCTCACAGCTTGGAAGTAGGAAAGGAAAAGCAAGCATTCAAGCAGGAAGGAATCTATCTTGGAATAACTCCCCCAGCAAAACAAATCCTTCTCCACTGCTGTTACAGGGGTTATACCCTTTGGAAAGCACCAGGATTTGGTTTAATTCCAGATGAAATGAAACCACTGAAATTAAACCTGGGGGTTTCCAGCCAACCTCAGGCTCCAGCAAAAAGAGTCTGAATCATGGACCTACAAAGAAGTGTGAACAGTTCGTGAACTCTGTGCGAGCTCACTGCAGGGAGCTGACCTCTCCCCTTAGCCCTAGATTCAGAGTATTTCCACTGCAGTAAGTGTGTTCATACCAACATGGGGCTGGACACAAACATCAGACTCGCAGCCCCAGCTTTTAAAACCAGGAAATATAACAGAGCCCTTTCCTATACTATCAATAAAGCTGACAGGGAGTGCTGCTTGCTGCCTCACTTTATCACTTACATATGACGTTTTGGACTCTGCATCCCAGCAGTCACAGGCATAATGAGCCATTTCATTCTCCATATGCTGTCGGAAGCGCAGCTTCTCAGGGGATACACCGACCTTTGTAAGGAAGAGGTAGATTCTGCCAATGAAGTAACCCAGAACAGAGTTAGTGATCACACCCTGGAAACAGAAAAAGCGAGAAAAAAAAAAAACCCAAACAGACATTAATTCCTAAGGAAGCAAAGTCATGGTTTGTTTTACTTCTGCAGACAACCTGACATGTTACAGAGACAACTTCTTGCCTGTGATAAAGGTAATATGTATCCCCTGAAATTATTACATCTTTTCAAATTCACCTACTGCCACTCTGTTTGAACAGAATAGTAGATTCCTAAGGATTCATCACTGTCTCTGAAAAATCACCTACTTGAATATACCCTGCTGTATGCAACAACACAGTCACTGATATGGTGACAGTCTATGGGAATTGCAGTTATGAATCAGGACCCCACAACAACTGTACCCTACAGTTCACAGCTGCAACACAACTGAGGAATGGTATTCTCACTTCTGTTATTGCTGGCTTGTTTTGTTGTTTGTTTTTTTTTTGTTTGTTTTGTTCTTTGGGGTTTTTTTTATTTTTAATTAGGTTTTTTGGGGAGGGATGTTGTTTTTGTGTTTCCTTTTTATTTGGCATTTTGGGGGGATAGGATGGAGAGGGCTGGTAAACCAACTCATTCATAATTTGCATATATGAAGAATCAGGTAGTGAAACCCCAACCTGCAAGCCATGTACTGATGGCAGTCAGCAGCTGAGTGTTAGGCTCCCAGCCACTGCTGAGCTTTTGGCAGAGTATTCCTTACTGTTCTTCTCCCATTAGATAAGTGTGAAGCTTAACCTCTAACCTCTATCCCATCACTACCTGCGGCCTTTCATTACTGATAACAAGGATTAGGCTTGGATCGCAGTCACTGAATTCACTGAAGAGAACTGGGAGCAAACCCCAGCTGGCACCAACAAAACAGGTTGTAATGTAGCCTTCAGAGCAATTTTCAAAAGAACAAGCTCCACGTGCTTGCAAAAAGAACGTTACCTGTTGGACCGCGTCTCCCAGCCGCATTAAATGGGCAGACTGCCCGCTGACCTGGGCCTTAGAAGAGTACAGAAGGATGTTGAGATCTGCCACATTCTGAAACTTGGGGTGATTCTTCTCACTGGGATCCACAAAGTGCTCAATTTCTGCCATGGTGAATTCCCTAACGGAAACACAAACAATCATACATATCAAATATGTTATATGTTGGCACAGCCCCTCTAAAGAAATGATTATGCTTTAGCCTCTCACAAGCAAGTCAGTAAAGACATATGCAAACCCAGAGCCAAGCCAATGTATAGACTGAAACATGAACCAATCTTAACACTGGACTTAAGTTTCATCTTCAAATTCCTAATAAAACTTTCTACAAATTCATCTAGAGATCTCCAGGCCACAGTTATCACCACTGTGAATCAGAGCAGGCAACACCACCTTTGGAACTACTTCCAGAAGTTCTCTGGAATTTTTCCAGACTGCTGTGATGCCTATATTAGAAGGATAAATTTCCTACAGGGTCAATGGAGACTAATCCACTGATTAATTCAGTAGCCTTAATGCATATCAGAGATGCCCAAAATAGCCCAGATGAGGTGATAATTTCTTGAAGACTATAGTGATTCAGCAATGGTATACATTCTAGTTTAAGACTTGTCTTTAATATATTTATACTCACATTGAATCTTGGCCTTCTTGTCTGAAATCACTTTACATTGAATTAGTTTGTTATCAAAAACCTTTAAAAAAGCTCTAGGTAATCATTAATTTTAAATCATGGGCATCAGGATGTAATTTGCTATGATACTATAATAACAGTCTCCAGTAAATGTGCCACAAGCATATAATTTATATTTGACTGCAAATGCATTTCAATGAGAAAAGTTCCCATTTCCAGATGTGCAAGAGAGAACAAGACTCTTTGGGAAAATTCCAGAGTTCCCTTAGTGCTAATGATGCCATGGCCTCTCAGTGACATTTATGGCACCATATTAATCAATTACCAAGTTTACAGCACATACTGCCTGTGTGAACAGCAGAACCACACTGACTGCACACAGGAGTTCTTGTTCCAAATCAGACTGCTGTTCAGAACAGTTCAGTTAGAACACAGACATTACCCTTAACTAGCTGCAATAATCACTTTTATCCTGAGACAGAAACCTTCTAAGTCATTCTCAATAACCCTGAGCTTTCCTGTTTGACTGACTGTGAGACCAAAAGATATGTCAGGTCATCTCATCTCACAGCTTGCTCTCTGTAGTAAATTGCAGAACTTGAGAATCTGAAGAACTGAGACAAGGAAATAGTGCTGCAAGGTCAATCATGTTTTGCGTCCAGGTTTCAGTTTTAAAATAAATCACATGGACGTAACTAAATAAGCAAAGCTGCACGTCCTGTTGAGAACAGAGATATCCTTCAATATGATTCATTTAGATTATGATGGAAGCCCAATTTTGGTAGTGAAACTGAGTTTAATCTAGGTGCTTTTAACAAAACAGCTATTTCTGAGACCCTACTTCTCAAGCTTACACCAAATTCTGTAGTTAAAACCTTAAGTATATGAGTTCATCTGTGAATCCCAAGACTCACTAGACACATTTTCAGGAGCCTTCTGGGAGATGGCACCAAAGGGAAACACTCATGTACTAACACTGGAACAAAATGGAGGTGATAACCTGCTCCCAGGTACCCTTCTGCTGAAGGAGGAAATCTTCAGTACCTCACTCTGATAAGCCCGGAGCGAGGTGATATTTCATTTCTGAAGGAGTTTCCAATCTGAGCAGCAGCAAAAGGCAGTTTGCCTTGGTTAAACTCCAGAAGACGTTTGAAGTTAAGGAATATTCCCTGTGCAGTTTCTGGCCTCAGATAGCTGAAAAGGAGATGGGGAAGATTTAAAAATCAGGAAGATGAAAGAGTCAGGAAACAGTGAGGAAAAACAAAACCACAGCTACTACAAAACTTGAAGATGGTACTTTCGCTTTCAAATCTTTTAACTCCAGACACAAAACAATGAAGTAAGAGACTTTGGGGCAGGGGAGAAAATAAACAAGTATCAGTTGCAGCCTGAACACAGCATTCCATAGCTGCTCCCATAAGTAATCTGGATGACTTGGCTGCTTCTGAGATGCAAGCACAGAATGAAAAAACATGTCTGAATAAAATACACTGACCTGTGACAAATGTGGATTTTGCAGGCAAACCACGACTGCAGCTCTACTCTTGAACAAACCGTGAAATGGCTTTAGTGTTAGGCCCTTAAAACCCTTACAGTGATGTAAGACTTCCACAGAGAATACTACCTACACAGACTATTTCATGTTCTACACCAGAGATCACATACTACATGTCTCAGATGCCATCAAAGAGCACACACAAGAATCAGATTCTTCACTCTTCAGGAGAGGTTTCTAGTTTAGTTTCAAGATCTCAACTCAAGACAACAGCGTCTACATTCTCACACTAACCACAAACACTTAGTAAATGATGCTACCACTGGATCATAGTGCTAGGTAACTTCATCCTGAAACAGGTACAATGAAGCAGGTTCCCTACAGCCATGAAGTCACTGACAACGGCAGACCCAGTGTTAACTGTCTCTATGGAAACTACTTCAACCACCAAGGGCACAGCTGTGATCTACACAATCTGGCTGCTTCAAGTATTCTCATGATTCTGCAACAGCTCCTTGTTTCTCCTGCCTTTCACCAAGAGTACAGGTAATGCTAACCTGCCAGAGGACTGGGACTGAAAGGCAGGAAAGGCTACTCAAGAAGAAATTTCCTATATCAGTCCTGCTGAGACTTCATTTTTATTCTCAGGGATCTATGAAAAAGGAAGGGTGTGAGCAGCACGAGTACCTACCCAGGCATGTTTCCTCCAGGCCCAATGGAGGTCTTGAACATCAGATTGAAAGAAACAGGAGGGGACAGGTCATTCCCAGTGATAGGTGATTTCACATTGTAGTTCACAAAGAGATCGGCAAGTTCCTGCTGGCCATAATTGTCCAACTAATATCAAAACACAGGAGAATTAGTTTAATTACTGGACAAGATAACAGAAATTAATTACATCCTCTTTCTCTTTTGCTTAGCATGATCCACAGCTCTGAATCACCTGCCCAAAATACTCCATTTTAACCTAAATTTTCAAGTTTGAATCAGTAATAGAAGAACAGACTGCACATCTGTAAACACATTTTAGTAACACAGGTCCACGACTCAGTCATACCACAGGAACTCCAAAAGCTAGACAGAAATGCAAGCAGCAAGCACAACAGTGGGAGTAAAGCAGAAGAAAAGTCATGGGGACTGCATCACCACCCACCAGTAGCTTCTTTTGAACAGTTTCAGCTAAACCATGGGGAGCACTGTGCTGGGAATGACAAAAAAAACAGAGTGGCAAGAGCAGAAAGCTGAAATTTCTGCAGGACTGTGTCTGCATTACTTTCTCTTTCAGCTGCTGCATGAGATGCAATATTCAAGCTATGTTTTAGAGATGTTCTGCATTTTAGTTACATAGAGCAAATCTGCAGCACAGGGCTTAGTGAAAGATTTTTCCATTTGTTCTGAAAACAACTTGGTAATGACTTCGATGCTTTCACAAGCGGGATAATGTCAGTCCATCCCAGCAACCTACTTTCCCCTTTTTCTGGAAGATGGGAATCAAGCAATAGTAGAATCACAGATCTAACTGCAACCTAACCATACCACAGTCACGATTTCTGGCATTTTTCTGTGCATTTATGTACCACCCTTCCACATAATACATTTAGACGTTGTTTCTAGACTTAAGTACCATAAAGGACCTATACTGAATAGTACAGCAGTGATTTAACACACAAAGTTAAAATCAAATAAGCTGTTTTTAGCAGTAATTGTCGTAATCTTTCATGTATCACAAAAAACTCAAAACAGGAAACAAAAGTAGTTTATTAATAGAGAGAAACTCCTGAAGGATAGTCAAAGTTCAGTGTTGTGTGGAAAACCTAATGACAGCTACTCAGCAATATGATACACTGAAAAATATAAGCTGCTCTTTCTGGAAGGAAACATTCTGGAAGCACTCATCTTAGAAGTCATGATGAGAAATACAAAAAAAATAACAAGACCAAAAAAATGAAAAAAAAAGTAAAGGCAAATATCTGTACAGCTCCTCAGGAATGTCAGCCTGGAGCAATGCGTAAACACAGGAAAATCTGTGCAGGGTGCTCAAGACAGAGGGCCAAATGTCAAGTGCTTCAAAGCCAAGATAACCTTAAACCACAGCAATTCACTGCTAAGCTGATTCAGAAGAACCCTGACAAAACTTCTCATCCAACTCTCTTCCTTTGTGTCATAATACTGCAGTGAGAGATTTACAAAGGTAAAGGGGGAACTCAGAAGAAACAGGCCTCTTGCCAGGTGTGAATCTCAAAGGACAAAGGTTCAGCCCTACCAATACAACATTTAAGAGACAAATATGGTAGTGGTAACTCTCCAGAACAGCAGAAGGAAGGCCATGTGATTACCCAGCAAGTTTACAGTATTTATTAATGAGCAAGTGTTTAGTATTTAGGAGCATATACATCCCAAAATGTCTCTCTGAGGTAAAGACTTCTGAACACCTTCAGAGACACAGCAGGGACACTGCCTCTGGACTTGGCATATTATACTTCCTCTGCTACACACACATCCCTGAAGCATTCGCCTCCCCATGCAGGCACCTACCTGTGTTAGAACATTTTCCATTTCTGCTTTTTTCTCTGCTGTGCACTTCTTGTCAGACATAAGCTTTTGCAGGTGAGCTGCAAGCAAGAAACATATGTAGTGAGTTTATACTGCAACCTCATCACTGACCTCAATCTCATCACTGACCTCAATCTAAAGCTTGACAAATAAGGAAGATCTTCCAGTGTAAGTGTATGTCTACCAGCTGTCACTAGTGTCTGTCAAGGTAATTTCACTCATGTCCTCAAGGCAAGACTGATCAGCAGTTCACTGTAGGTGCGCCACAAGGAAAATAACAGGTCTTTATCTTCATTTCTTTCCAATACTCCTTCCTCTAAAGCCAAGCATTGGCTCTGTAGTCCCTTTCTCCTTTTCTTTCTATACAGACTGGAAATTGAAAGCAACATCCAATCCTGAGCTAGCAAGGCTAATTTTATCCAAATGCACTCAGAGGCACATACTGAGTTGGTACAGTAAGGTTAGACGGCATCCCACTTTAAAGCACAACATCCTCCATGAGATACAAACGCCAAGACTTCCCACTCTCATTTGCAAAACACAGTCAGACTTTTTAGTTGCAGTAGCAGCAGGTGGCTGTTCACCAGAGACATCGCTGCAGATGAGACAGGAACACTCTTGTTTCTAACGCTGTTCAGTGTGCAAAGCAGGAAGAGGTCAGATGGGCTTCTGTTTTGGTTTTTTTAATGAAGCAAAAAATTAAACTGAATACTATAAAAGCAGCTTTATGCTAACATAGATTGTTCTACATACTTAAGTTCTGAGGAAAAGGCTAGAAAACTGGAGAGCACAACCCACTTAAACTTACAACAGAACAATCCTTTCACAATGGAGCTGTACAGGAGAAAATTTTCTAATAGGTTTCTTCTCCAATTCCTTCATGCAATTTTTGTTTGTTTAACAAATTTTAATCAATAACCAGAAGGAAGTCTTAGGACTGTGCAAACCTAAGGAATGCCTGAAGTCTAGTGTTCCCAAAAGCCAGCTGAATTCTAAGGTATAAGAATATCAGCAGCTGCCTTGTAACTAACTTCTGCATAGGGAATGCATGCTCTGCCCCTTTACATCATCATTAAATCATTTATCAATTCTGAACAAAAAGCAACTGAAACTCAAGAACACCATGACTAGAACATGGCAGAGAACAAGAACCTTGATAGGCAGTCCTCAGCTTAAACACAGTGATCTTTTATGGCCTGATAACACAGGATTTAAAGGGACCTATTTTCTAGAGATGCTGTACCTTGCTGAAGACATTATACAACATTTGGGTGGAACTGAGAACTTCAGGGACCGTTAGTATGATATGATTAATGAACTACAAACACAAATATGAAAGACTGGCTACACCAACAGGCCTTTCTTGAAAAAGACACTCTTTTCCCATGTTTGTACCAATGCAAGAAATCCCCAAGCCCACCCAGCCTTGGAACAAAACCAGACCTTTTAAGAGATGATCAGCACGAAAACATTCCCCATTTTTCACATCTTTCACCATGAAGTCAGCAAACTTTTCTACATGGCCAGAAGTTCTAGAAAGACAACAAAAAAAAAAGGAACATGAAAGCTGCCACTAGACATCCGTGGGTACTGTGTGATCCCAGTGGACAGACCATTAATAAAGAGAAGTCCTTCAATCTGCACACTCAAACTGCAGGATTGCTCTTGTTTCAGATTATAAATTCATGTTAAGCAGTACCATCCCACAGAAAATCTGATCTGTGAGAAGTATCAATATATCTAAAATCTTCAAATGTCTCATTAAGATGACTCTTAGTGCCTCTAGAAACTGAAATGTGATTGAAGCAAGACATAGATGCAGTTGTGAGGAGTAACCAGTAATTCAGGTGGACAGATTCCCACTATTTTACACCAGTGATTCATGAAAGCTGCCCATTATGCTGTGACCCATAGAAAGTAATGCAGTTGACTCAGCTCAGGCTCTCTGTTGGAAAGCTCCTGATATACTTAACAAACCTGTGGATAGTGTTAGCAGAGGCACATGGAGGTGAAAGGGTTCAGAGTCCGAACTATGCTTTCACCCTGGAAGACGGTCCCTCTACCTGGTCAATAGTCCCTCTACCTGGTCTGTGGATAAAAGATGGCTTTAATCCCTAAAACTACAAAGCATCATATGGATTCAGAGCTCAATAAACACACTGCATATTGCCATCCCTCCCTCAGGCAACCTGGCCACAGTCCTAAATTACAAGCAAGGTGTCCCAGATTTAGGCAAGTCACTTAATCCTTTTGTCTTCTTGATCTTTCAGAAAGAGGCAATTATTTTAGGTAAGAAAAGAGGTAGTAACTCAATTAGGTAAGAAATTGCCATTTCTTACCTAATGGGACTACTAGGTGACATTAAGACATTAGACTTGCAGACACAAGTCCCACTGTCCTCCCTGATTTATGGAACAACAGCTTTGCACACTGACCTATGCACTGTGATCTAATTATTTTGCACTGCAACAAGGCATGAAATTGGGTGACCCAGTCACAAAATCCCTGGGGGTACTTTACAGAATACTGTAAAAATCAACTATGACCAGAAATTACATGCTGCAGAACAAAAGACTCATATTTACTTCAGAACCGGCTCTGGCGTGAGCATGGTACAGTCAATCTCCAGAATTTGTTCTTCCTGAATGAAGTGCTGTCTCCATGCTTGGATGATGTTGTTCTTCAAAGCACACCCAACAGGCCCAAAGTCATACAAACCACTGACACCTGCACAGAGGAAAAGGTAAAAAAAAGTAAAAATAAAAAAATGTGGTAAGTGCAAGACTGCACGAACCAATATTGTTTGGAGGAAATGTCCTCCCTTTTCAGTGTTTCCATCAGCTGCTTTAAGGCTGAGGTCATTTTCTGAGCATGAAGCACCACCTTCCCTTAACTCATGACATAAGGAATGCAAGTAAACTCTATAAAACACCTAGACAGACACTGCCTTATTGAGCAACCAATACAGTTCAGCTGCAGAGCACACTGGGGCAACAGATAGTGATAGAAGCTGAAACCGTTAAATAACTGCAATAAACAACTCTAAAAGCCATACTCCATCCACCAACGGATTTTTTTTTTGTGGTGAGTTTTGTGAGAGCAATCTATCTGAAGGAGGAATATGTATAATAAAAAAAAGAGGTATGACATAGGCCAAAGCAGTATGTTCTTGTCAGTAATAACACATATCTGCCAATCACCAATTTAGGCAGAGAGATAAAAAACAAAAAGAAAAATCAAAACAAAAAACCAACTCAAGAGTTATTATTTCAGCACCTTAGCTAAAAAAGCAGTAACCACACAGGCCTTGTGCTGCACTCCTGAGATGCTCAAATCAGCTATGTGAGGAGGTTTAAGAGCCATGTGTGTTCACATGCACCACAAAGTTCATTAAGGTAACAGGTTCTAAAGTTCACAGCAGTTTTGAGCATTACTGTGCCAAGAGAAACCCAGATAGAGACAGAATGGTCACAAGGATATAAGCTGATCACCCCCTTAAATGCCAAAACACTCTACCCTTTTGCAAAGAAACCTTCTGCAATGTAATGAATGGAACATGCATCCTGAAGTCCTCTCATTTACATTCAGAAAGCAAAAGACAAAATTTGAACTCCCTTCCCACTGAAACACTTCAGGAAGGGAGAACTTTTGAAGGGCCTACAGACACAAGTAGGAAAGTCTGACGCCAACTTAAAAAAAAACACAAAACACTTTTATGTTGCATTAATATAACATTGCAAGAGTACAGCATTTCACACAGCTAGAAGGACGAGAACATTAGCCTAAAGGGACTAAAACGTAAATTTCTTCAAAGCCGTACCTCCATAAATAGAAAAGGCTTGATCATAGAAAAACCTCCTTTTTAGAGTGTCTTCCATTTTAACTCTGTCCACAATGTCATCTTTGGGCTGTAAGGCCAGCTCCTGTAATTGAACCAAACAGAAAGCAGTTAATAGCTCCCAATTATGGCAGGAGCAGAAACCCTCTCCATTCACCACTATATGTCAAAAGTCTGCAAAGATCACTCTGAAACAAAGGTATCCTGCCAACATACTAATTTTTTCCAAAGAGCATGAAATTCCAAAGCAGTCACACTGTGATTCAAGCACTCAATAATGAACATTATTGTGTGAATGCAGCATTTTAGACACTTGAGGTGGACTAATGCCCTATCTTTCAGATGACTAAGCCTGAGCTAGTTATCCTCAGTTTTTCTTACAATCCTGGAAAAGAAATGCCAATTTCCAAAGCAATTCTTCTGACCTTTTTCCCTCTCCTGACTACAAAAAGAGCTTGAAGTGACTAGACTACAAACATCTAACTCTTGGCATATATGAAGCTTTCAGTAAAGTGTTACTTCCATGAAAGAATTTTGACAATGAAGATCATAAACATCATCCCTGAACTCTCCAAGTTGCATATTTAGTTATTTGCACAAAGAATACCTTTCACAAATCAGAAAATTTAGTCAGAGGGTCTAAATGCCCTCATCAGATTCTGTGAATGTGTTTTACAGCAGACCCACAATTTTACCTGAAAAACTTTGATTTCTGCAACCAACTCCATTAGTAAACTGAAGACACTTGAAAGTTTTCTTCAAGAAATATGTTTTGATAATTAAAGCAGGGTTAGGCCTGCTTTAATTAGTAAATTAATTCAGATCCTTGTGACTAACAGTATCACTTGGAACAGTGTTTTGGTAACAAAAAGTATTGCCCAACCAATAATTTCAAACTTTTCTTTTTTTTTTAGCACCTGCAAAGACATATAAACATAGTCTAATTTTAAAAGCACTGAACCTCTGCTGCTCCCATAACTTAGCATAAGCCAAAGCATAACTGTACGAGAGACAGAAAGAGTCAAAGACAGAGAGCACACATGACAGCAAACACCAGAACAGTATTTTTAAAGCATGGAGAGTGAATTTATTTGGCACGCTCTGCCTAAAAACACAGAGTCACATTTCACAATGACCAGAGTCCATTAACAGAAATGATGGCTTTTGCCCAGAGATGGACCAAAGGAGAACAGTGACACAAGCCAATTCTGAACTGGCAAGGAGAAATGGCCAGCAGCACAGGAGTAAACTGGAGTAGGTACAGAATTCTGTAGAGCCCCTCTTCTCTTACCTAAAAGAGAATAGTTAAACTGCTGGAGAAGTCAAGAAACAGTCTCTTCCATCTGGCATACATTCATTAACATAAATATATTAGCAAATACAAGGCAGAAAAGTGCCTGTGTTTGGCTTCAAGGAGGATAAAGACCTTGCGTAGGAGAAGAATCATCTACTGATTTATGATACAGTTTGAGGACATAAAGCTGATGAATTTTAAACACTCAACTGCTCTGCCCTGTTTAAAGTTTCGAATTCAGAACCACTCTGCTATCTTTAGGTAGGAATCACAGGACTTGAGAACTGTACCAGCAGCTGTTAAAGCTAACAAGCATTCACACTGCTGCCTTCTGCAAATGTGCAAGTGACTGTAATGCATTGCTGGAAACACCATCAAGATGGAAAGACTACATTGGAGCGCTGCATTCACAAGGGCAGATGCTGAGTTTGCAAGGTCATTCTTGTATAGACTGGGATACAGCCCACACAAATTGTGTAACTGGTAAGCATGTCTCTACTCTGCGTCTTACAGGCACTCTTCCAACAGAAAAGTGGGGATACCACAGCTCCTAACCTGCCTTGCTACATGTCTCTATGTCAAGCTTCAAGGGCTATGAAACAGAATTGTGAAAACATTTATACACTACTTACTCCAGGGCAACCTGGCTATCAATACAGGGTTCATGCAATGGTTTCAAAGCACAGTTCTATGCTAAATACTAAGTAAAAATTAAATCTTTTTACTTTGATTAAATGCATGCAAAGAGGCAGCTATAACACCAGACCTGGCAGAGAATGCTAACTGTTTACCTTGCTTGACTCTGTAGAATAAATAGGGTCAACAATTCGGGTATACTCATGTTCTCACAGGAAGTTACTTGAAAGCAGAGGTGCGCTTACTGATTTATTCATATTTTTAAGACTATGGCTAAATTACAATTTTTATATGGAATACAAATTAGGAAGAACCTCACAGCTTCCTGGGTGAATCTGCACACCTGACTGTTTTTATGCTTCAGGTATTTCTTTTTGTTATTTTAGCTTGAGAAGTGGAAGGAAGCTTGCAGAATAAGAAGGTACATTTTCATTTCTTCATTGATCTAGAAACAAAAACCTGGAATTCCATCATTCCATTTGCAGAAAGACTTTTCAGAGCCCAAATTGCCTTTAAAAAAGGGGCACAATTTCAATACATCCCTTTTGTTAAGGCTGAGAAAAAACACAGGCTACTTGAAACATCTCCAAAACTTTGTTTGAACTGTAGCAAAGAAAATGGTTTCTAAGGAAATATATTCTATGCCACTCTGGGAATTTCAATGCTGTACAAAAGATCTGAAGATGAGACTCACTACCATGAACAGCATGTCCTCTCACTGTACACAAAAAAATCTATACAGTAAACAAAGATCAGTACATATAGACTGAATTTCAACTTTGACTATGAACCACCTGAACCCATATTTATTTGTTCGCTCACTGCAATTTAATGCTAACAAACAGTAACATAACAGATGAAATTGCCACTAGCTGGAAAATGCAAAATATTTCAGAAGTTATTCAAACAGTCCACCCTGCTGTGACTGTTTAGCTGAAATCAATACTATAAAAAAGCATGAAGGAGAGATTTCAAGGCTTTTCAGACAAGTCCGTAGAACTCAAATTTAATTTCCAGACTCACCTTTGCTTCTAGGACCCTCTTCCGAGCTTTGAGCTCTGCTACAGCTTTGTCTATATCCACCTGGGGAGCTTTCTCTTCCTTCAGCTTCCGTACCAACTCTCCCTAGAAAAAAGAAGAAAAAGCATATGACATAGATTCTTTCTTTGAACACCACAAACAAAAGCATTCCTCCTTTCAGCTCCTCCAGCAACCCAAAGGGAGAGTTTCGTCCTGCCTCCTCACTCTCCACAGATGTCTCACAAGGCTGCTTCAATTGGTAGAAGTGAGAAACACGCATTTTAGTGTTAGAACAAGACATCACTAGAGAAATTCAACCCTCACACACTATTGTTAAATCCCAGACCTGTTATTAAATCTCAGTGTGCAAATACACTCCTGTATATAACATTTAACATCAGATTTCTACACACCCTAGTTTTCCATCTTTGAGGATACATTAAGTGGATTCTCAGACAGTTAACACAGGCTTTGTGGTGCTCTTCTCAGTAATAAAGCTTGTCTTCTTTCTACCCCTTTTCTTCAAAGTTTATGACCATTTTAGACTTCTTTTTCTCTATCATATCCATTCAAAACTAGACAGCAAGTACACAATTTTTTAGAAGGGGGTCTCACAGAAGACGGACATTTTCAGCCTAAGTGAAAAAAGCATTGCATTATCTGTAAAAACATTAGCTCTTAAAACTTGTCCAGTAACATTCAGAAAGAAGGGGGGGGGGGGGGAGGGGGGTGAAATAAGATCAAAAAAAACCACCAGAAAAACCCCAAAGCCTAAATTTTTCAGAGTAGCAAAACCTTACAGTGGGCTTACATAGAGGTCTTAACCTGAGTCAAACCACCATCACCTTGTCATGTTTCCACAAAGGTCTGTTTGCCCTGTGGGGACAATTCTTCCCTTTCATTCCAGCAAGGTAATGCTCGACCCCTAAACACCCAACAGCATGCTCCTCTGAACATGACCCTCAGCATTCATGCCCAGCCTGCTCTTGGAGATAAATTAATTAAAAGTCTTCCTTTGAGTCCGCTCTTCTTCAGTCAAACCCAAGGTCTATCTTCTATTATTGAGAAGGACAAAGGAACTGACCCAGGAAGAAAAGGCACAGAGATGTCAATGCCTTCTCCAATGGTATATTCTAAGAAAGGAATGCTCCAAGTTCAGCATTTTTCTTTCATCCTAATCTTTTCTATTAAACAAAACAAAAAAGAAAAAAAAAAAAAGGAAAGAAAAAAGAAGAAAACCCCTCCCCCCCAAACAATCCAAAGATATTGCAACATTTCCACTATACCAGCTTCTGCATAAATTCTGAGCTTTTCTGACATCAATATTACAGGCACTGAAAAACTAAAGAGAAGAGAATGCACAGACTGCCATTCAGTAATCAGATCAGAAGAGCTAAAAGAGCTTCAGAGACTAAGGAACTCAAAGGCTAATTTTATTAATAAAAGGAGGAAGACTCAAAAGACTGCATTAAAACAAACACACACAATGTAAAGAAAGAAAAATAAGAAACCTGTCAGGCTCCCTAACCCTGCTGACTACAAGAATACACCAAATCTGCTGTTTCCTTCCTGTTAACTAGTTATACCAAAATGTGAAACTTTCACTGTCAGGCTGAGGACTTCAACTGCCATTCCCGGGTAACGTGGCAGAGGGAGGGATCTGATCTGTTTTCCTTTTTTTTTTCCTCTTTTACAGTAGTAAGTCCAAATTGCCTTTGTTGAGCGAGGGGGTCGGCAGTGGAAAAACATCAAGGCAGTAAGCAGCAAAGCAGCAACTGCTGACTCAACAGAGCTAGCATCCTGCTCATTGCTGAGCATCTAAAAGCAGCGTGCACCAACTCTTTATCCTGATCTAGAAGAGTGCTCAGACATATGCAAGGAGAAACAAAATAAATAAATCAGAACTGCAGCTAATAATGATGTTTGCTGACAGGAGTCAGTCTAATTAAAGCTACAGTTTTGAGCCCAACCCAGAGGAGGAGTGCACAGCAGCACTCGATGTGGCAAATTTTGCTGCAGCTTTGTCCCAAACACCAGTAAAGCAGAGAGGGATCCACCCCTGGATCACAGCAGCTTATTGCATCAGGCACTGCTGCAGGAAGATACACTGCTCACTCCATAGGCTAAGAGTCCCTGAGGTTTAATTAAACCTGCCTCTCCATGAGCTGATAGCCAGGGTCACCCGCATCATAAAGCATCAACTACCCCAATCTTCATTACCCCCTCCCTTTCTTCTTGTGCTAATACAGCTGTCAGCTGTAAGACACAATATCTGTGGTCCCAGCTATTCAGATTTACCCACAAACCTTTCTCTGCTACCTCACACTGCTCTTTCAATCCCAAAGGCAGCCTGAAAGAAGGGGTACATTGGTACTTTAAAGGCAAATGACAGCACCCAAAGATACAGGATTTTAAAATAAATTTGCTACTTCTAGAGATCATAATTTTATTTACAGGCCCTCTTGCCAAGGCATTATGCTGCACAATGATTCATAATAAAAACTCATTGAAGAACTGGTATAATTAGAGAGCCACAAATCTACTCATTTAATGAGAAAACACATACACAAACCTATGAATATATGGGACACACGCAGCTACGTGTGCAGCTAAGCAGAAGATTGTGGATTCAGCCGCTTAAAGAAGGTATGTGGGGAACCCACACGCACAGGTCTTACTGCTAAAGCAGGGAAGGGAACTCCCACATTCTGTGAGCAAGCTCCACTGCCATTAGCCCCACAGCAAGGGTAACAAGATCAAGATTTGCTTATGAGGACAACCAAATCCTTCTCAAGTAAGAAGGAAGCTAAAGGTAACAGTGAAGGAGATGGGAAAATAATGTGATGCAGCCCCAGCTAACAGAAGACAGGTACATATCTAGACAAGCAAGAATGATGAAATGGAAAATGTGCAAAGCAAATACTGTCCCTTACTGCATCAGGCAAACATGCAGCTCTAAAGAATATCGTTTAGCTCCAAAACCCAGCAAAAACTCAGCTCTAAAGGGAAGTCACTGTGTGACCCTATGGGATGACAAACCTCATGGAGGCTGTTTCCTAAAACAAACGTGAAGGGCCAGCTACG
This sequence comes from Agapornis canus, assembly GCA_036873685.1. Lineage (NCBI taxonomy): Eukaryota > Metazoa > Chordata > Aves > Psittaciformes > Psittacidae > Agapornis > Agapornis canus. Next base: position 24,485 of record JBAFWW010042622.1, read on the forward strand.
GGGTTCTAAGAGCATGACAGAGTCAGCCCAAGCTCGGGCAAAGAAGGAAGACACATCAAGGCCGGGAGAGGAATGCCAGGTAGGCTTACGCACAGATCCAGTTCTGCAGGACAGCTCTAATACCCTCCATCACCACGGGGAGGGGAAAGGGCAGCCCACGGGAAACCCACACACGCTCTCGTTGCCAGCCCACTCCCCCCTGACAGAGCAAGACCCACCCGAAGGGAGATACCTACACACCCGAGTGCCAGAAGCCATTGGCAGATTCACAGTGACCCCTCTACTCATGGCTAGAGCCCAGAGGGAACGCAACTCGAGGGTCGAAAACCCGGCCCCGTGGGGCTGAAGGGCAACACCGCGTTCACTCCAAAAGAAGGTCAAACCCACCGTACGCAAGCCGGCATGATTCTATAGGGGGACGTTTCCCCACAGACCCCAGCCGAAGCACCGTCCAGTCGCAGTGGGGCCGGAGCTCCAGGCGGGTCTGTCACATACCCGACCCCTCAGGGAGAACCAGGAACCCCCCCGCTTCAGGCAGATCCTCCCGGGCGGGTGCTCATCCATCCGGCGGGTGTCCACCCATCAGGCGGGTTCCCCTGGGTGGGTGACCCCACCTCAGGCAGGTCCCCCTGGGACAGCGCTCCCCCTCAGGCGGGTAGTCCCCGCCGGGTGTCCCGTGTCCAACCCCGGCAGCCGTCAGCCACCACCCGCCGCAGCGGGACTCCCCTCAGCCGCGTTCCCCCCCGGTCAGCGGGGCCAAGGCGGGTTACCTGGTGCCGCACCGCCTGCCGCAGGGGCGCGAGGAGCGCCTCGGCTTGCGGACCGTCCATGGGGGTCGCGGCCGG
>JBAFWW010042623.1:0-18582 GCA_036873685.1 Agapornis canus
TGGAACTAGATGATCTTGAGGTCCTTTCCAACCCTAACTATTCTATGATTCTATTTAACTTACTAGCAATCTGGCTAATCACAGTAGTGTAGTTCAGTGTTCGGAGTAAACTGTGTGTCCCTCTCTGACCCATGGGCAAAGAGTCCATGAGACCCAAACCACTCCACAGCTAAGTCCTCAATTTAGGGCCCTGCAGTTTAGCTCTGCAAGGCTCCTAGTCCTATCCTCATGCTCTGAGACTTTGTTATGGTAGCATGTATATAGGGCACAAAGTTTTCCTATGACATGGGGATTAATATGACCCCTAGGAACAAAAGGTGCTAGAATGTAAGCGTGTGCATTAAAGGAAAGATTTATCTCACACAGAGCCTTCGGATACTGCAAACACAAAGCTTGGGTTGCTGGAGACAGCCTGAGGAATATTCTTCCTGAAAGTCCTTCTGAATTTCAAAGTCAAAGGGAGGGCTTTTCTTTCACCTACTCCTTTGCCCTGGCCCTTGGCCATATGTCAAGTTTCAATTACAGGGAAAGGGTGGAAGAAAAGTTCTCAAGATGAGGAAGGTAGGGCAGGAAGATGCCAGACCACACAGACAAGAGGGTGCAGTAACTAGGTAAGATAGGTCCTATGGCTATAGCTTATAAAGCATGGCTGTGATACTCAGAGAAAGTGGACTAAGCAAAAGCCCAGAGACTCTTCATCATCTAAAGAGTAGTTAGAAGAGAGGCACAGCAGTAAGAAAAGGTCTTCCCAGTGATTCTTCTGGAACTTATTTTAGGGGAAATGCATCCATTTTCCATGTGATCTTGTTCTATGCTATAACTGAGCTGGGAAGGATGCAAGCAGTGAAGAAGAGATTGTTTTTGCAACAACAAGACATCTATTTTCATAGAATCATAGAATAGTTAGGGTTGGAAAGGACCCTAAGATCATCTAGTTCCAACCCCCCTGCCATAAGCAGGGACACCTCACACTAAACCGTGCCACCCAAGGCTTCTTACTGCATTATCCATCTGCTACTGTGTATGTTAACTAAGAACCAAAGCCTGATTAGCAAGGGTAGAGAGCAGCATAGCAAGGTATCCAGAAAACTCTGGGCTCCCCTCAGACTGCCCTGGCTGTGAAGACAGAGGCAGCTTCAGGAGACTACCCAGGGAGACATATTGTGGCCTACTTAGAAGAGTAGTCATCAAAATGTGGGGCTTTTAAGCAAGAATGAGGGTAAAAATGTGAAAAGTGCTCAACCTGAGAACAAAACAGCCACACAAGTACCACTGGAAACACAGTTTGCCAGAGCAGTCTCAACTGCCAAAGAGAGGAGTGCCTTAGCACTGCCCCTCACTCTAGATGTATACGATACTGTGGATATGTGGGGCAGTGAGCACAATTTATATGGCAATCCTTTGAAAGTGTTTAAGGGTTAGTTGCACCATGAATTTGCAGTCTCAATCAATTATCAGGCAATGACACTATGTTTTATGAGGTTCAAATGCATCATCCAACATCCAAACCCAAAAGATACATAGAATAGGTAATTTGGTCACTACTCTCAATATGTCAGGAATTGCCTGGTAATTTCATGCCATAAATCTCACTGATATTCTGGTACATGATGTTGCAATAGCATTTATTTAATATTGCATTTAATATGAAAATTGATTTATGCTTGCCTAACCAGTAGTACAGGATGTGCCTGACTTGTTATTAGAGTGCAGTTTTTTGTTTTCCCATAGCTGTATTTTTATTTATCATCAGTTCTGTTTTGAATGCTGGTTAAGATCCAACTGACTATGAATCTGTCATTACAAACAATTGTTGCTTCACTTAAGTATGTAAGCAGTAAATTTATTTATACCATTAGTCATTTATGTGATTTCAAGATCAAATGTTTATCCTGTATCTTAGGACTGGGCAGGCTACTGTTCAAGAATTAGTGCTGTTAGCTTTTCTAGGTCACAGTCCCAAAGTAGTTCTTTGCAGTCTACTAGATCTACATACATAAATGATGAAGCACCTTCTAAAATACTTCTCAAAGTATGAGAAAAAAAATGATCTTCAGTGTAACTGAAGTGTAACTTCATTTCTATGGAATTCTTCAGGCAACGATTCATGGATACCACAGTCTACCACATAAAAAAGGCAAAATGCTTTTCAGGCCTTACATGACTTTTAAAAGGCCATTGGGTGAAAACTGTTTCACTGAGATTTAATATGACACAAGTGCTCTAAGCAGAGATAGCAGTAATCAAAGTTCCTGCAGTGTTTTTCATCTGTGAATGTCAAGGTACTTGGACAGTAAAGTCTGTAGATAGGAAACTTCTGTATAGATGTGGAAGTCATTAGCTATAAACCTAGATCATTTTTTCTTGGAAAGAGGAAAGCCTAAAGAAGCTAGGTTATGATTCAAGTCACATTGCTGGTATGAAAGGATGAAGTCATCGCAAGTGTAATCAGTATTTTGAAGGGGGCAGCAATTTTCAAACATCAAAAGCATGATCATTAAAGCAAGCAAAGAAATTGGGGTTGGATGGAAGTCTTCCATAAAAAAGCTAGCTCACACTGATTCACTGCCCACTTTAGGCAGAAGTATAGTTCTCTGTCTGTTGTCCCCTTAGGAAATACCTAATGATTCCTAAAATATTAAGTTCTATGATTGTGCAAACTGACAGCACTGAAGGGCCTGAACTGCTCTATTGGATGATTAACTTGACTCCCCCAGTTCTTAAAGCAGAATGGATGGCAGTTTCAGATTGAATATATTTTTCCATCTGCTGAATACTTGTTTTTGTTCATGCTGTTTGAGGTTAACTGTGCACGTACTAATCAAACCCACTACTTCCTTTCTCGTAAAACCAAAACAAAGCTTCATGTTACTTTCAGGTACTGCATCTGGGATCAAAGCTATATATATACACACTGACTCTGTGTGGGTTAAATTATTTCGAAGATTCAGTATCCTGAAAGGTGTTACCTTTTATTCCAGCCCTGAGAGTTCCAGTTTGCCTTAAAGTTGGAAGGCATCAGCTACCTTCAGCCTCTGTTCCAGCACAGGAATGCTCTCAATATTGGTCACCGTGGGCTTTCTCTGCACAGCCACTGCCATTGTCCAAGGTGGGTAGATGAAGAAGGACAGGTAGCTGGGGGTGTCTACATTTTCTCGGTTTCACATCTTTGCAAGAGAGGGACTGTGTACAAGAGGGAGATGGAGATGACACGGAACCCATCCCTAGACAGTATGGGGACAATGTCTTGGGACACTGCAAGGTATCTGGAAAACCAGGCACAGACTATAGAGCAATAGCATCTGTAGAGAGGCTGGGCAGGATTCAGAGTAGTGCAAGAAGGAAGAAAGACTTTGACAAATCAGGCTCTGTGAGTGGAGTTGTTGGCAGCTGATAATGTGGATATAGAGGTTTGAATGGATGGAGAAACTACTTCTCTTCATCCCGAGCTCTTGCACTAAAGAGCTGAAGAAGCCCCACCCACAAATGGGCTGATATAAAATGAAATTGAAAAAATAATACTGAGCCTTCACAGTTCATTAGAGCAAGTCAGTGCCTCCATTGTGGAGCAGGAGAGAGCACAGAGCTGTAGAAAGTAGCGGGTGCAAATACACTGGTACACTAGCTTCTCCTGAAGATCTGTAGTGATTTTTTGCGGTATATTTATCAGGCTTTGCTGTCTGTAGCTATACTGTGGCTTGGGGTATATACTGTTGCTGTACTGTGGCTTGGGAATAGCTGGTTAAAAATGGAGGAGCAAAAAAGGTCAGAAACAAGACTCTGTAAACAGGTTTTCTATCCATTTTTACTGTTAGCCTACTGGTTCTGTTCCATGTTCCATACAGGATGTCAACTGGGGGTTTTTTCTAAATGTGAACATGTTTATTTCTGCCAAGCAGAAATCATGGTTTAAGGGCATGATTTTGAATTTCAAATTTCAACTTTACCATTTTTAGTCTCTTGTTTTCCTTTCTTATGTATATTAAAAGGTTTGCACTGAGGGAATGAGCATGCATGGTTCCTCCAGTCATTGCTCCAGTAAGTGGGCCGAATTAACTGCTGTTTAAGAAATAAGTAATTGCTGAGATTTATAATACCATTTATAGTAACCAAAGCACTTCTGGAGCTTTTTGAGGTATATTAATGCAGTGCCAATGTGACTGTGGTCTTGGAGTCCTTCTTTTTGGAAGCACTTCTAGGAATTACGCATGGATATAGGAGGTGGAAAGACTCCCTTCCTACTGTGCAGGTTTCAAGTAAATGACTGCAGATTATTTCTTGACAGTTCACTTACCATCATGCTCTTTACTTCCTTACAGAAATGGAAGTGACTCAGCCAGCAATGGTGCTGGCCAACAGGAAAGGGGTTGCCAACTTGGTGTGTGAATACAAGCATATTGGGAATGCAAAGGAAATTCGAGTGGCTCTGCTTAAACAGACAGGTGACCAGTTCACTGAAATTTGTGCTTCAACCTACACATCAGAGTTTAAAACCCTCAGTGTGGAAGAGGTCATTCGGTGCCGTGTTAGCCCTAGCCGAAACAACGTGACCCTCACCCTCACTGGCCTGCAAGCTAATGATACTGGTCTTTACATCTGCAAGATGGAGAGGATGTACCCTCCACCCTATTTGATGAACAAGGGAAATGGAACGCATCTCTATGTCATTGGTAAGCCAAGCAGCTTTACAGTACTGTGATACTCCCAGGTTAAGGGAGTTGCCATTATGTCTCAAAGGTCTTCGAAGTCCTGTCTGTAAGAAGTGAGGCTGAACACTGATCCAAACTCTGAGAATCATGATTAGCTCTTATTCCTTTCAGGCCTCCCTGCACACACATAAAGCAGGCAGTCATAGCCATGTGATGTATATAGCAATGTGCGGATGCTTGACAACATAAACAATACTATACAGTGTACATGTATGCCTTGGCAGTTAGATATGTAAGTGTAGAAACAGTGAAGAGTAAGGTCTATGTTCTCCTACACATAAAGCATATTTTCATTGGACGTTGAGTGAGCAGGAACCCAGAGCTCAGTCCTGGTAATACCCTGGCATAGCACATACTAGATAAAAGCAGTGTGTAGGGTCTTATTGATTCTAGAGGCTTCCTCATGAGTCTCATGTGTGACATTGACTTGTGTGATATTATATGTTTTAGATCCAGAACCTTGTCCAGACACAGCCATACTTCTATGGGTATTAGCAGCGACTGCCTCAGGCCTTTTTCTTTACAGTATCATCATCTCAGCCATTCTTGTGGGCAAAGTGGTAAGTCCATCAACTCAGGTCTGTCCTGCTAATAACACCCCTTTGTGTGATGGGGATAAGGAGAAAGAAAAGAGAACAGGGAGGAACACTGGGAACAAATGCCCTGGGATTCTCTTTTTTACTGATGCAATCATTGCTGTCACCATTATGCAAATTGAGAGAACTTGCTGGAGCTGCCATTTAGATTTGTTTATGTGCTCATTTGTGTAGCCAGCGTACCAGAAAGCAGTCAGCTCAGGTCAGCAGAACTGACCCTTGTCAAGAGCACCCTCAAACGGCTAAATGAATAGCAGGAATTTGGTTTTTTGCTAAATGGCCTCTGTAACTCCTGGTTCTCCCTCAAATGGTCTCAATGGGTCTTCTACAAAGAGGGGTGAAAGGGAAAGGTGTCTAAAATACCTTCTGCTCAGGACAGGCATAACACTCATCAGTCCCCTCCAAAATGTGCTGGTCAATGACTATGCTGTAATCACCTATTTATTTTACTGTCTTCCTGTATTTTATAGATAAGGAGAAGACGATGTCTCACTACTGGGGTCTATGTGAAAATGCCTTCTGAAAAGCTAGAGAAAAAAGTGATTCCATTCCACATCACTGTTAACTGAAACAAGGAAAGAAACCATTTCCCAGATGGGATGGAGAATCTGCTAATTCACCTAAGTTAAAGAAACAAAATTATCTGTCTCATTACAAAGGTGTAGAGGAAGCAGAGAGAACATTCTTTGTAACTTCTACAGTTTGAAGGAGAATAAATAGCTTATGCATTAATATTTCAGTTGACCCTGTTACATAAAAATGGCTACATTAGGCCATTGATCCTTTGAGTTGTATTGTACCAATATGTAGTCTATATATATATACATATGTATAGCATTAAGAGTTATTGCTGTTGCAGCTGAGCATCTCACTGTCAAATTTTGCCATGTCTACCAATTAACTGAAATCCAAACACTATTACAACAGGCTTGTGTGTCATTCCAAGGCTAATCCTATAAGTCTGGGAGCAAAGGCAGAAGAGCACACTAATGTACAAAGAAATGCTAACTTGTTCCCTTGCATTGCTATTTATTGCTTCCATTTCTGGCATTAGTGCCCTGCACTGCCACAGAGGCATCACTGTAGGCTTGCACTGGTGACACTGCTGCTCTAAAAGCCTGATTTCAGCTCCTTTCACTGGCATTGTGTCCCAGCACTGCTGGGCTGGAGTTAACACTGATGATATCTGAGCCAGTGCTGACAGCTTGGTTGTGGAGAAAAGCTGCCCAGCAGGAGCCCTCTTAGGCTGTTGCTGGGAGGATGTTCCAGCTGTGCTGGGGCCTTGTGTTTTACAAATGCTAAATTAGCATCTATCCAGAAAGCAGACGTTGCTGTGTTTAACTGAGTCTATTTTCCATGAAAATACCAACAGTGTATAGTCTTATGTACAATTCAATAAAAACGTTGAAGCTTTGCCCAAATTCGGGTTCATTTCTTATTCACTGTTCTCAGAAGAAACAGGAAGTGGCTATATGTTAGAAAGCAGTGATGACAAGATGAACCTTTCCCCTCTGATCCTGTGTTTTGCCCTTCTGAGTGAGCCTGTGTGCTCATGCCAACACTTACTTTCTCAGCTCTCTTCTTCAGGATGCCACCATTAAAATCTGGCAGGTCTTCTATTTGTCTGCTTAGAGCTGCTGTGATGTGGTCAGTGACACTACCAACCACCCAATCACCTTTTCATTTCCAGCAAAGTTATTTGCAGAAAGTAGCTGTAATGACTTTGACAGCATCTCCTGTAGATGTTTGTACAAGAAGTTAGTCCTAGTTTCAAATCCTGTTTTCTTTGCACCTCTTTGACACTCTCCCTCACTAAATGCTAGCTGACACACAAAGCTGCTGGAACTTATCATAGAATCATAGAAAGTTAAAACACAGTTATGTTAAAAAAACATAAAGATAAAAAGTTAAAACATAGAAACTTAAAACAATTGCAGCATTCTCAGCTACTACCCACTACTTTGACTCTTTGCTACCAAAATTTCACCTTGCAACCCAAATACATGGCAGCATGTGCCTCTGCTTCATGCCTGTGATTCCATCTTTTTGGCTTCCTAACTGTGAACCCAAACCCCACAGCCCCTAAGGCCATGTTCCTGCAGTGGCAGCAGCTCCAACACCAGATTTCATTGCTTTTCCCATTTTGCCCCTTCATCTGGCACCACTTCCAGCTGTACAAATAAACACTCACAATCCCAATTTGCCAGTGTTTCCAGGTGATAACTGCCCTCTCAATGTTGATGCACAATTGTAGCGCATTAAGTATAAGTCTGAAGGCATTTTAGTATTCTGTCATCAGTCTGGGATTTTTCCCCTAATTTTCCACTAACCTGGTGTTTTGGGGATAAAAACTGGCCAAAGGTTACATATCTGAGATCACTGTAAAAAGACTGAACTTCTGCCTATTCAAGTGCATCCTGCTCAGAGAAATGTGTTCTATGACTGTTAAAAATAAATTTAACCCACACCCCCACCTGTACAAGCTGTGAAGGATTCCAATACATTTAACCTGGCAAAGAAAGAATAATTATTCAGGGCAACTTTTTTTCCACCACAGCAATGAGTAGCTCAGACATCCCCTGAATCATGTGTCTGACTCCTAATCAGGAATCAACGGTTTCTTCTTTTTCTTTTCCTTGACAATTCCTATACAGTGGGACCAAGAACTTAGTTTCCCTAAGCAATCCTAAAGCAGCCCGAGTAAATTATTTTCTAAGCCTATCCCTCCTGGTTAAAGAGATGCTTTGGACCTGTATCAACAGCCTCAAGACCTCTGGCCACAGCTGGTTTTGAATCTGTGCCACTGTAGAACCTGTGTGTGTTTCAATTCACCTTCATTTCTGGCAGCTAAGCTGACCACAGTTAGCCTTTCTGCATCCACCCAGATTTCTTCCTCTTAGTACACTAGCATTTCCTTGCCTGTGTATGGAACACAGGAAAGGAAAGGAAAGCCTGTGTATGTATACACTACATTCAGCCTGTAATCACCAGAGAAGAATTCTGCCCTAAATAAGCTGCAGGTTGCTAAATTACCTGAATAATGAAGGAGAGCAGGACAGAAACTATCATCTCACAAATGGCAATAGCAATATTTTGTGTTTGCTCCTGCACTTAAATAATTCCTAGTATGATGTTTATGAATTATCCTGCTGCAAATTACTTTGCCCAAATTCTCTGGCTGTTCTGAACTTCTCTTCATCCTCAGTAGCTATTTTTCCAACCTTCTCTTATTTCTGCAGTGCTTAATTTTCTCTGGCTTTCCTTACTACTGTAGCAGCCTTCCCTGAGCTAAAGGATATATGAGTAAGCATGATCATTTTTGTTCTAAGCCAGATTCCCCGCCTGAATTTTCTGGCAGGGTAACATGTGCACTCAAATCAACAGATGTAGCAGTGAAGACCAAAGTGGGATTTCAGTTCAGATTTTATTGATGATGATACTCTCACAATATATATCTAGCACTACAGAGATGAGTGGAGCCTAAGTGCCCACAGAGATGATCTTTATATCTATCTCCATGTGGTCCATATAGCAGCTAGCTCTAATGACTGCGGAGCCCAGACCTTAGGGAATTTTTGTTACCCTGATGCTCCATGCTGCTCTCCAGGACCTTGAGCTCCCTGCATTCCCCTGATACTTGGAGAGTGTCTTGCCACTATCAGCACTCAAAAAACCCTGTTATATGCAAGACAGATGTAGCTTTCTGTCAGATCACAGCAGTACTAATATGAAAGGTGCAAACTCTTGGTTAGTGTACATCCCAGAAAAGGCAATAAAGAGGAAATCCTGACTCATCTAAAAAATGTGAAAAACAAAGGCAAAAGGATTTGGTGTCAGAACTCCGCTTATTAGAACAGGGAGTTTAAAAATGTAACTGAGATTCTTACCTGGATAGTCAAATAATGAGACCCTACTGCTTGGTGAGGTTCCGGAAGAGTCTCTTTTGGTACGTGCTTCACCCAGGCAGGAGATACGTCAGCCTGTTTGTGGAACAGAGATAGTAAGTTTCTGGCTGCACCTAAGCGGGCATTCACAGGTATACTTGATTACATCAAAGGCAATGGCATATGCATACACCACTACCCACCCCCAATATTCTATCTTCATTTTCATTCACTTTTTATCTGAACTATTTTTCTCCCCCCTGCCATTTGCAATTACCAGAGTCCTAGTTGATACAGAAAAACATATGACAAAAGTCTGGGTAAGCAATGGGCCATCCATCATTTTAGCACTAGAGATTTTCCTGTGAAATACTCAGATTCTCCACTGTTTGGAGGAATATGTGAATCTGAATTCACTTACTCAGTAAGGCCTTGAGGTCTGCAGGGAAAATCCATCCTTCTTGTTTTCCACAGATCTTTACCAAATTAAAAATACATAATCAAGGACCCATGGCAGACTTTTGTTGACCTATTCCTATCCTTCCTAACTTCCTGACCTTTGCTCAAGAGTCCCCTGGGCCTAATTTCTTGCTATTGAAAAGCTAACATTTGCCACATAACTCCTAACTGGTTTGACACAATTCCCATCTGAGTACTGCCTTCAAGCTTTGCAGCTTCAGAGAGCATGTATATGTGTGAGGGCCAGAAGTGAGATTTGGAGGCAAAGTACATTGGAAGGTAAGATATGACTGGCTTCCTCCTTTTCCTAGACAAAGCTGTTGCTAGGGAGTGAGCCATGAAAAATAAACCAGGAAATGCATCAGTTTTCCCTGTGATGGGAAGAGTCTGAACCATAACTAAAGAGCTCTGCCTCTAGAAGAGGCATAAATAGGATAAATCAGATGATGCAGCCAAGAGTTCTATCATGAAATCCAAACCAAAGAAGGCTGGTGTATAGCAGATGGTTTTATGCATTACGAAAACCAATTTATTTTTGACATTTCTAAACCGCATGCTTGCTTGAACACATAAATGGTACTTTTGAGTTAGCTTCTAACACAGCGAGGCTGTGGGGCTGCTACAGTCCCTGGGAAGGTAACCTAAATTTTGAATGCAGGCTTATGGCTGGGAGGGAGGTGTGGGAATGGAGTGAAATTCATCAGATCTTTGAGCTGCAGAGAATGGGGAAAGAATTACAAACAGGCAGCACCTCGCCCTGCTGATCCTGCAGATTCCTGAGCATCATTTGGGCATAATTATTCCTGTACTTCTTCACATGGACATTCAGCACTTACATGACTTTGTTATCATTTTGTGTGAATGCTTTTTTGTGACTGATGAAAGAGCAGTCTTATTCAAGGGCCCTTGTATATTTTATATCAAAGAGGAATGGTGTGGAACTGTGGTATGTTTGAGCAAATAACAGTTACTGATAAAAGAACTTAGTAACTATGGGAAAGAGGGTTGTAAAGATTGTCCCTGAAGTTCAGGTAAGGGATAAATTAATAATTGCTGCAGATGTGCTGTGGCAGATGCTTCCACGATGCAGAAGATTATGAACTACTCACAATTGCACTATTCTTTTCTGTTTTAACTTTTAAAATTGACACTCCTATTTCCAAAGTCAGCTGTCTTAACCACAGTTGCAGTCTTGCCTCTTAAGGAACATTTTTTTAGTGGTTATGAAGTTACAGTTGAACAAGAAGTTCTCAGTTTCTTTACTGACGGTATTTCTCCTCCATTCTCTTCTGGCTGTTGTTTTGAAAGAGCAGTACTTCAAAACATTTAGCTTGATCTGCTTCATCTGCTGCTCTGGGGTGGGACATTTCTACACAACAATGTTTCTGTTCTGTTCAGACTTCCCCATGATATAAATGAGGTCCCAAACCTTTGAAGTTACTTTTGTTCACAGGAGCAGCAATAGGCAAGCTTCCTCCAGCAGAAGTGGTAAGGCAGAGGCATTTTTCAATATAAGTATACTACAAGCCCAAAATATTAATTATTTTATTAATTAATGAAAGAATCTGGATTAATTCTGTTATAGCACAGTATTTATAGGCATGTGATTTTCTAGCAAACATGCTCTGTAGTACTTCTTTATTCATCAGGAGAATTGATAATAAGAAAGCAAATCTTACTTATTAGTTATAATACAGCCAGTTCAGTAATTAATGAAATAGTGACTGTTCAAAATAAAAAAGAATGTATTGATGGCCATTAGTCATCAGAGTCATCTTTTGTGTCATTGACAGTAACTGTGCAGCAGAAGTTGCCCTGCCACAGGGCAGGAAAATCATGGAATTCTTCTGAGAAATCACAGATCAGGCATTCTGACAGCTATGACTTTGACTTAAAAAATCCATTTTGAGACATATTACCTTCATCATTGGGCAGCTTCTGGATTAGCTGGGTTTTTTTCCAACAACAAGCAAGACCTTGTTTTTAAGGAAAATGGGATTTCTCACATAATTACATGATTCCAACAGGTGTGACTTCAAGACAACCACCTTTGGTAACAGGATACTTGATAGAACAAATACAACTGGGAAAGCCTGAAAAACTGGGTAACATCTTGTCGGACTATGCTGTGTCATGGGTGGGATTTATCAGCATTCATGCTCTGTGGTGCAGCAGCTTGTGTTGAAAGCTGAAACAAACAGCAGGATGCTTCGTTCTTCCCAGCCAGGATCAGTGCCTGGGATGTGAGTTTGCTATGTGAAATGAACATTAGTGTTTGGGCCAAGATCACCATTTACATGAAAAATATGAGATTGCCATTTCTACATAAATACAAGTATCTACACTGAGCAAATACTCCATGGTTCTTTCAAACTAAAAACTGAATAGCCAGACCCCAAAGACTCCTGGAGTTCAGTACACAGAGGCAATAGTTGAATCTTGCTCTACAAGACCGTGGACTTGCTTTGAAAGCTTCCGCTTGGGGATCTGTAGCTTCCTCGAACTAGCAACAAAAAGGGCCAGCAGTACTGCTTACTTCTGTGCAAATTAGAAAGTCTGCCTCCCTAGTGTGAGGAAATTGGCATGTCCTAACTTCCACAGTACTTAGTGCTGAGCATCTGCATCATCATAAACTATAAGAAATATCTCAATCTCCTTCCTCCCTCTGAAAATTCTCATTGAAATCTGGTCTCTGTTGGCCTTCAGCCGCACTGAAGAGACCTCTCTTTGTGTGTGTGGAGAAAGCTGAGATGTTTGAAGTTCTGTAGAAACTCTGGTAAGACTTCTTTTCTTGTATGTTTTCAGAGTTGGCTGTCTTTCCTGCTATACATAGTTGTCTAGTTCCTTCTATTGAAATCTTACTTCATTTGAACCTAAACAAATGCAGCAAATAGGTGACTAAAAATAGGCCTTCTCCTCTTCTGCACTAAGAGCAGTGTTAGGTAGTACTATGGAGAAACAAACCCTGCTCTAAATAAATTGCATCATAGAGATGAAAAATTTAGATGCAATGAGCTGGACAAAAATTGTAGATCTGAGGGGGGGAAACAAGAACAAAAAATAATCTGCACCTGAAACTGCCACAAAACCTGGTGTGCTAGCGGTACTTAATTAAGATCAGAAAGCAAAACAGTTCATTTCTCTGTAAGCTATCAAATCCTTCTGGTAAGTGACACTCTGGAAACATTTGATAGCTTCATAACTGGCTGACTTAATGTTTTACATGCAGGAAAGATAGCTAGAACTACAGTAATCAGCAGAATAAGCTGGTTTCGTAGTTGAGCTTTGGTGAGGTGCTACATTGTGTGGGTAGCATTTATAAGAGCTCTCTCACTTTTAATTCTGTAGCAAAGATGACTGTCTGCTTCACAAATTAATAATATTTTCCTTTCTCTTATAATGCCAGACTAATTCATTATATCATATTTTATTTTATGACTATTTGTCTAGTCTTCTTTTTATAGTACTCTCATTAAGATGGAACATTTTAAGCTCTTTACTCTTTGTCTCTTTGCAATAACATAATGCCATTATAATAATTTTACCAATAGGTTCCAAACTCTTTTTCCTCCCCCTCACATACGTAAGCTGCAGGCACAGGTCTGGCATCAAAGTTCTTCTTATTAATGTCATCATTTATACTGCAATTTTCAGATTAGCTTCCATTATTGTTTCTCATGTTTTCACTTCGGTTTTTATGATTAAGAAAGACCGGACATCCATATGCTTTTATTAAACACAGCAATTGCTTTGCTACCACTGATCACAAGGAAATTGTAGTTCCTTCACAGGAGTGAAGGAGACAGGCTGAGAAAGTTGAGGCTGTTCAGACTGGAGAAGAGAAGGCTGCGTGGAGACCTCATAGCAGCCTTCCAGTATCTGAAGGGAGCCTACAAGGATGCTGAAGAGGGGGAATGGGTTAAAGGGAAAGTTCAGGTTAAATATAAGGAAGAAGTTCTTTACTACAAGAGTGGTGAGGCACTGGAACAGATTGCCCAAGGAAATGGTAAATGTTCCATCCCTGGCAGTGTTTAAGGACAAAACATTGAGTGACTTGGTCTAGTGTGAGGCCTATGGAATATTAAGATGTTCTTAAGGTTCTTTCCAACCCAAATGATTCTATGATTTTATGATTTCTTCATAATCTTTTTGAGTTGCAGGACAGGTAGGGCAAGTGAGCGGTGCACGGAGGATAACAGAACAGCCGCAGCTGAAAGTGGGTGGAACAGTGTTTTTTTGCTCAGGATCCCCAGATCTTGGAGAGCTGTGTAAAGCTTGACCTTCTACTGCAGGCCGCTTGGCATTTGTAGGTAACATGAAGTAATTCAAAGCACAAGTATTTACTAGAGATGGCTTTCTTAAAGCTGTAGTTACTAAATCTCGAAAAAAACCCACAACTAACTAAAGAAAGAACATCCTTCCATCCTCTCTGCTTGGCTAGTCAATTTTCAGTATGACTTGTAAAGCTGCTAAGACATATATGAGTTGATAAAGAAATAATTTTGTGTGCAAACGTTACTCATAAAACTTTTTTATTTGCCAAGCTATTTTGGTCTGTCTCCAGAGGTGATACAATATTTGACAATGCAATTTCAGGTCAGTTACAGAAAACCTCTAATTTTCACAGTCTCATTCAGCAACCCTGTGGGGTCTTCAGAGTTGCAGCGATGTGAACAACAATATACCTTTACACTTTTTTTCTGACAACTGGACATGATAAACATCTTTGCTGTGAACTGACAGTGAAGATGATAATCCCACCTACTGAGATTATTCAGTACTTATTATTACTTAGCCAGGACCTTAAAGGGAACCTTAAGCCTTAACAAAAACTAGCTGGGAATATTCAAGTAGTGATAGGAATCATAAGCAGTTTAGGGTCTTATGATCTATGCAGCTGCTGTCTGTGTGGGGAGAGACAGGCTTCTTCAAAGACAGGAACCTTCAGTGTGCCTTACAGCTCTTTTCTATGTTCTCAAATATAAAGCTTTCAAAGCATAGTGCAAGCATGACACCAACACCTCCAGACATCAAACCCACCCTTCTATCACCACTGCAGTTTTTCTGGGGTGCTGAGTAATAGCCAGCATTCTAGGAAAGGTCATTAATGGTGAGACAGTCTGTGTTTCAATCACCTGCCTATCAATCAAATTCCTGAAGGCCAGAGTTCAATTAATTGATGACACCCTTGAGGCAACCTAAGCAGTTAACAAGTCAGTGAGACTTGGTAGAAAAACAAGCAGTAAGCTTAAAAAAAGCCCCACCAACAAAACCGCCCATAACTCTAATATGCCATTTTACCTCCCTCTGATTCATCTTTCCATTGCTATCCCACACTTGCAAAGATAATGCATACTTTTCATGCAAAAAGCATGGACTAGACACAGAAAACCAAGAGTGTATTTCCAGCCCAGACATCCTCCATGTCATAGATAGATTCATGATCTTAAAAGAGCATAAGAGAAATGACCAGAGATTGTTGCAGTCCTAATAGCTAATTTCGCAGGGTTTTTTTTTCTTAACTGCTTTTGCCATACTTGCAAAGTTTCAAGGAGGTGTGCGTCAAGTCCCCCTTGCATAGGGTTTTCTTTTGTATTTCTTTGTTTTAAAGCATTTGGGTTTTGACTTTTGTTAAGCTCTGCTGTAGAATTTTTTGTCACTTAGCTAGCACTTCAAAAAAACTGAACTACGTAAACACATCTCCCGAATACCGAATTACCTTCTTTTGTGTTAGTAAATTAGACAAACATGGTTTTATCAACAGGCAAATCTAAACCACTGAAATCACCTTGGCATAATCAAGACAGTATGTTGTCCTTACCAAAGTCAATATGCATGCTGATAAAGTCTAGATACGTGTAAAACTTAGTGGGTTTACTATGTTTGTGTTTGAACATCTTATTTGGCTTAATTATGCACCAGTTTGCACCAGGCTTTGCTTTTAACAAAAAGTGATGTCTCTTTGGTGTAACAGAGTTTGATATTGGCTTACATAAAATTATCCAAACTCACTTGTTTCTTCAGTGTATAACTATACAGGAGGGGTTTGCTTGAAAAGTTTCAAACATAGGTAAACCTTCTGATAGACCTGGCCTGGCCAGGAAATTTCTGATAAAAAAATGAACCTGGCAAGTTTTCCACATTTGTGTTTTTGTCAACATTTTGAGCACCTCTAGTCTGTGCAGCAAAGAAGAAGAAAAGAAATATACTGGCAGTGTACTTTAGTCAAGACTTTGCTTCTCAGCAATGGTTTATTTCTGACTTTAGGTTGTTGAGGGGGGTGGTGTGGTGTCTATTTTCCATGTGGAGTCAACTATTTTGATGCAGAGGAAATGCAGGTTTCTAGCACCTCTCACTGAATGAGAGATGAAGCAGACCTGCTGCCCAAACTGATCAGAATATGCAAATTCTGTTTGTATCTTGGATTTTATTTACAACAGAATGAAGCAATGTATAAGGGCTGAGGTGATCTGGAAGGGGTCAGAAGTTTTGCCAATTGGCACACCAGCAAATCCCATGGAACAGCTGTGATCCCACCTTGTTTTCCTGAGCTGTGTGGAGGGACCATATTCTTGAGTTGAGAGAGCTACTAAAACCAATGAAATATGGCTGTGTGAGACTAAGTTATTGATCTATAGAACTGAACATAAATATGTGACTGTGGTTAGAGTAGATATACTTGTTACTACAGCATTACCACTTCACATTTACATTGATAAATTGGATGGGCTATTTGCTTATAAGTTGATTTGTAAATCTGACTTCAGCAGCATGAATTTTGAAGAGTACATACATAAGTCATTCAGAGTCATAGAGATGTGTTGGATCCCCTTCAGTCAGCAGCTTAAAAATAGAGGCAAAACAGTTGCTACTTTTCTGGTCCCTTATATACATTACATGCTTTAAATGGTGAAATGCAGTTGAGATGGAGATGCTATGTCATATTTGGGGTAGTCCCTAGCTCACAAGACAGCTTCAGTGCTCTGCTTTGTCTTAGCTCTCCATAGCTGTCTATATGATGCTCAGGTTCCATAGGAAACCAGAATTTAGAAAGCACAAACATGTCTAATAAGCCATTTCCCCCCTCTAGTTTCCTTGTTTTCAATCTCGTTTCTAAGGTGAGATCTCCCCTTCTAAGGCTGCTGTTTGTATTGTTTCCTTTCAATTAATTAACAGCAATTAAAATATGCCAGGGAGGCTCTTCAGACTATGCCAGGAATACTAATGCAGGTCTACAAGACAACTTCAGTACAAAATGTTGAAACCCATTTCTTCATCACTGTTCTTATCCATGCTATCTGGATAAAAACTGCAGCAAACTAGATGCTGGATTGTGACCAAGTGGGTTTGTTTCAGTACAATGTAATAACTTTTTGTGATGATAACTTATACCCATTTGCGGGCAAGATTTCAGGTAGACAGAAGTGTACCAGTCTGACTAAAAATTTATGATATTTGGAAGATGATAAGCAATCTTGTAGCAGTCTATCTGGCATATTTCAGAGAGTGGTTTTTTGACATTTCAAAGCATACTGTCAGAAACCTGAAATATGGCTCCAGTTCTTAAGTTCCTGAGTAAAGCAGAAATTAATAAAAAAGCAAGCAAACTGAACAGTCAAATAAAGAAACAAATCCAAACACATATAGGCAACGAAGATGCGGTGATATTTATATTATCTTGGACTTTTAGTTACTTTGACAGTTTTCCTTTGAAGCATGCATCAGCATGAAGAAAATTACATATATATGCATTCCTCTTGATATTTTGTTTTTCTTCAGCTTTTCTTGTGTCACAGGGCATTCTCCTATCTGCAAGAAAATCAGTGGAACCTAACACATTTTAGCTCATCAGTATCAGTGGTCTGATCAACAGAGAGAGCTTTGTAGTATATGTTCAGAGTCTGGTCCTGCCAGATGCACTGCAAGCTAATTAAAAAAATCATTTTTTAACATTCCAGAATTAAATTTTCAGTAGGTTATGAGTATATTGGAGACTACTGAAATCCTGTGATCAAAAAAAAAATCATTTAAATATGCGTAAAAATAATTCAATACCTATACATTTATATCCCCACTGCTCCGTCATTTTCCCTTTTAGGAAGCATAATTCTTTTTGCTTTGTTACAATTTGTAAGGTTGCTGCAATTTCATCTTATAGAGAACAAAAGGAATCTTCTGGTAAGTGAAGAAAAAAAACAGGAAGATACAAAATGAAAAATAATTCCTAGGAGAAAATGCATTTTAACACTTACCTTCAATAATATGATTGAAAAGACTGAATTGGCCCATTAAATGTAATTCATCATTGCAAACCTTTCATTCTGAACATCCATTGCAACTAACCAGACCCCTCATTCAGCAGTCATGTCTATGTGATTCATTCTGCTTTACTTGTAAGAAGAAAACTTGACATTAAATATTTCTCACTTTCTGTTAACATTCTGTTGCTAAAAAGAAAAGGTTATTATATTAATTGCATCAAAATAATACTTTTCCTACTTTACATGCTTCACAGGTGTTCAAACAAATCCTATAGATATTTGGACTTTACATTTTTGATTATATATTTCATGCATCATTACTTCAAAAAGCTGCTTTAATTATAATACTTATGCTAAAATTGAGTCAGTTTTAGCCTGTAAGAAAAAAGGGCTGTTGTGTAATTACCAATACATAACCGAACTTTTCCCTGAACCATGCAATTCCTACACTCCAATTAGGTCTCCATATCTCATTTACATAATTTCTTAATACTCTGATGGAATGGAATTTGCTGTCCTCAGGACTGGTGACCAGCTTCTTAGTAGTAGCAGAGGAACTGGAAATTCATGGTGAAGACAGCCTTTCTGCTGCATCCAAGAGTTCATGCTGTTGAACACTGTCATGGTTTAAACCCAGCCACACAGCTCAATCACTCACTCAACCCCCCTCTCT